>VDFB02263488.1:0-36718 GCA_007258455.2 Sequoia sempervirens
ATGAGATATTACAACCCCTATTCCTAATCCTTCACAATCATATCAAATGTTCTAAAATAAATTTGTTGCATATCACCTATAATTAAAAAATGCATTCTTTGAAGAGGCTAGGTTGGAGGGAATATATAATAAGTAATTGGTGAAAATATGGGTAAGAAGTTGGACACATGGTGGAAAAACCAAGTCACTTTTCCTTGGGTAATAAATGGGATGAAAAATATGAGAAGAATCATTTCAATCCTACATCTTCCTTCACTCCAAAAAAGACTTAAATCCAAGTAAGTGAAATAATAATAATATCATTTAGTGATGAAAAAGGAGTAAAAATCAAAACCTCCAAGTTTCCAAACCAAGTAGCTAATTACATAGGTAGATTTGGTGCTAGAAAAATTCACAATCTATGCATCTACTCAACCATATATTTCATTTAAAATTATCCTGAACCCACTCCAATGAGTATTTCAAAGAAAACAAAATAAACATTTAACTCTAGCTCTTATTGAAGAGGAATCTACCTAAAATGTCCTACTGCAAAGAATGAGAGGTTCCATCTCCAAAAAATTAACTATCAAATACATTGTAACTAGCCAAGAAATTATAAAATCACCCAAGAAAACTCAAGGGAAAACTAATGAATCCTTTGAATCTTAGTAGGTTCCCACCACAAACTAGAGCTTATTTTAGAATACCACAAGTGGAGGTGAGGACCTAGAAGAGGAGAAGGACAAAAATTGAGAGAAGTGATGATCCACCTATTTAAATGGGATATGAAAAGTAGAAAATAGAATAGAAAAGCATACAAGAGCAATTAGAGGTTTGTATAGAGAAGGTATAATAGGTTACACTATAAATACCTATCTTCCCTCTCCTCCTAGCTTTATCCCTTTTAAATTCTTCCTTGGATTCCATATTGAATTAGCACATAAGTAAATGATAAATCATTCATGAATCACTTTTGGAAATATTGAAGTTGTTTAGTATCAACTAATAAAGTTGTTTAGCATCAATTAATAAATATTCAAGACAAACCATGAAGGACAACAATGAGCAATGCTAGGGATAACCAATTAATAAGTATACACATGAATAAGTGAAGCATACATGTGAATAAGCGAAGCACAAGCACTCAAATACACGTAAGCCTTGAAGTATACACATTAACACAAAGTATGTCCATGAATACAAGGTATACACATGAAAACACATAAGTCACAAATTATACATTAGAATACACATAAGTTGTAAAGTATACACTTGAATACATGTAACTCATATCTATTGAAGTGTGGATTTATAATACAAATATGGACACCATCAATAAAAAAGATTTGTATTAACCAAATAGCCATGTAGGAATACATCAATATATGTCAATATAAGTATAAAATATATACAAAATATCCATATAGGCTTACAATAATTCCATATAGGAATACAATGCCAAATATATGCAATACAAAATATGTCAAAAAATATCATATAGGCATACAACAAAGGACCCTGGAATCAAAAGTTATTGCCCTCCAGGATCTAAAAAAAAACTCTTTCCCTTTGCTAGTTGGGTGGATGGCGATTTTTCTGTCACTCATTTACTCCGAGGTTGAGGGGTGCTCTTGGTGCTCCTCCTAGGGTTTAGTTCCTCATCAAGCCCTATCTATTACAATAACAAGTAAATACATTAATATATAGAAATTACATTATAAAAAATGATATATTTAACAAAATAATCAATTATCGCCACTAGAAGATCACTCTCCTCAAGGGAAATATTTGCATGCCCATGCTATGGTGTGCTAAAGTCCTATAGAAACCATCCACAGATAAATTAAACTATGAATCAATAATTGTTTGATTTTTCACTAACTATCAACTATAAAAATGAATGTAATTTGAAATTTAGTAATCTACCTCATACCCCCATGAGAGGCATCAAGGAGTCTATAGCAGAAGAAACACCAAGCTCCATTTCCCTATGAACATCTGGAGGTGTTTCCACTTACAACATCTGAAAATATAACAACAAATTATTCAATCATGAAAACTACAATAGTGATGTAGGTCATGGCTTATAATGTATGAGATAATGAACAAAATTTTGAGTACTTATTGAACTATATATTTCTTACTATCATGCTTACTAATTTCCCTATCCATAGCTTGTTCGAAAGCACCTATTTTAGGTTTTTATCCATAGCAGCAAGGCGGTGAACCGTTTGATAAAATGCTTTGGTAGACATGTCTGAAAAATGTGGTAGCATCGAAAAGGCAGTGAACTATTTGAAAAAATGCCTCAAAGAAATGCGATCTCATGGTGATGGAATGCCATGAGAAAAAAATGTGTCATAGCATTCCATCACCATGAGACTACATTTCTTTGAGGCATTTTTTCAAACAGTTCATTGCCTTCTCTATGGTATTATGCTGGGATGGGGTGGATGTATAGTGTGGTCTTGGTTATGAGATGGAGGGGGATCATGACGTGAAGAGGGAGGGGTGGGGATATGAACAAGTGGAATAATAGGTGGAAGCTCCATGGATTGGTAAATTGAGGATGAGGATGAGGACCTTGAAAAGGATTTGTAGGGGAATTTTGGCTAAAGGCTTGGTTTCTATTCTTAAGGAAGTGAGTTGTTTGAAAAAATGCCTCAAAGAAATGTGGTCTCATGGTGATGGAATGAAATTCCATCACCATGAGACCAAATTTTATTGAGACATTTTTTCAAACAACTCATTGCCTTGTCTATGCTATTGCTTACTATTATGCTTTTATAGATTTTTTTCCAAGCATCCGTAGTTTGTTGGAAAAAGAACCCGTTTTAGGATTTTAGCCATAGCAGCAAGGAAGTGAACTACTTGATGAAATTCTTTGGTAGACATGTATGGAAAATGTGGTAGCATAGACAAGGTGGTGAAATATTTGAAAAAATGCCTCAAATAAATTAGGTCTCATGGTGATGGACATCACCATGAGACCACATTTCTTTCAGGAATTTTTTCAAACAACTCATTGCCTTGTCTATGCTATTGCTTACTATTATGCTTTCATATATTTTTTCCAAGAATCCATAGCATAGACAAGGCAGTGAACTATTTGAAAAAATACTTCAATAAAATGTGGTCTCATGGAATGCCATGAAAAGCAAATGTAATTGGCAGCCGATCCTAGTTATTACTTATGCTATGTGAAGTTATTGCATCACTACTTATGCTAACTTTCTAAAAACCTATAGTGTAATTAAATTTTTTTCATCTATCAACATCTAGTTATTAGTTATGCAATGTGAAGTGATGCTTTGAGTTTGAAAGATGCATAATGCAATGTAATCAACGACATGAATATAAAACACACAAATCTATTAAGTGCAACTCATTAGTTAAACTCTTTATTCTATTACCTGCATGAAGGTTTGTACTCCACTGGCACTGGGAGGTGCTATCGTGAAACCTTCAAAATTAGCCTATTCAACATCCAAAATCAGATATTAGAATACCATTCATATAACAATGCTATTCACATGTAATATTTATAATTGTTTACTAGTTACATACATTAGTAGTAGATGCAATGGGGTAAAAATAAGTGGAGGGCCGGTATAAACAATATCAACACTATGACTCTGAAATTTTATTACAATCATTAAATTAAATTAGTTAATCTTGCATTTGAAAAATGAAATTTAATAAATTAAATTTAATGAACATGCTAACATTTTCCTGAGTATTGAAGCTGAAAGCCTCATTCAACATGGCATCTGTCATCACCAACTGGGCAGTTGCAGACATATCCTGCACACCAGCCTCTTGACTGTCTGTGGGGTCATATGTACAAGCCAAACCACAAACTTGACAAGAATGGGGTGGAACCCTACCCCTCAAACTCTCCCCTGGTTGACACTATACTGCAAGACTGGAACACTATATGATACTCTGGGTCAGAGAGCGAATAAACTGTAGAGTGTCCACCTTAGCACTCTCCTTCATGATAGAAGGGATAAAAACATGCTCATAAGCTAGCCTAGCAAGTGCTCATCTCCCTTGCCACTGAGGATCCTGACATGCACCTGGTCTATCCTGTGCCGACCCACATCTCCTTTGAAAGTCCCGCATATCAAAATAGTTGGGGATTTTGTTGAGGATGAACTCGTAGTAGAGTTTCCTCAAGAAATATTGGGGGACCTCATTATTGTTGCATGGTGGATGGTCAAAAACCATCACCACCTCTTCCAACAATTATTCCTAATCCATTGGTGGTTGCACCAATGGATAGGAAACATCTTGCTATTAAGGTCAAGAGTTTGATTTGTACGTGGGTTAGTGAATAGTGAGCACAAATCATATTTTATATTTTTTTCATCTTTTACTTCTTTGTATGATAATTTATCTTCATAAAAATTCCTACACTCTTGCCTCTTATCCACCCAACCACTTAATTTCTTGCTAGTTTTATCTACATGTGTTAACATGGCTTGAAGTGAACTTGCAAGTGTGGTTCTTTCCAAGGTTGAAATTACAGGATCGTTCAACCTCACAATTAACTCCTCAATTTGTTTTTTGTTGTTTTCAATTTCCCCCATTAAATTTTGTCAAATACTAGGAGGATGTTGAGGAATTATTGGAAGAGTTTGTTGTTGTGGTTGTTCAAGATTTTGTTCATGTGCTTCTTCATGAGGAGAAGGATTTTGAGGAGGAATTTCAGGTTGTTTTTCAACTCCTCTAAATTAAAGAAACAAACATAAAAAACAATCTAAATTTACCTATTTAACAACAAATTCACCAAAAAAAAACAAAAAATGCTTACTCATTTGACCTCCCCATTGACGTGGTGACATCTTAGTGAAGAAATTGCAAATATTCAATGAAGAAATTGTATGATTTGACCTCTCTAGAACATGAGCGTGCAATGATAGGGTTTGCTGGCCATGAGCTAAGAAAATATGACAGTTCAAAATTAAATGAATTCGATTTGTTTTTTTTTTTGGTTATAACAGATTGTTACACGCTCGTGTTATAACACAAGCGCGTTATAGCCTTTCATTTTTTTTAAATTGGCCACTTTTTGGCCCCCCAAATTTTTGTACCCGTCCATATATTATATATAATAATATTATATTGAATATATTATAATATTATAAGTCATATATTAGAATATATATAATATTAGATATCATTATAATATATAATATATAAATCATATATAATAATATATAATATATAATTTATATGTAAGAATAATATATTAAAATATTATATATTATTTATATATTAAATTATAATATAAAATAATTTATATTTTATTATAACATTTAATTTACATAAAATAATAATACATAAATAAATATGACATAATATATAATATTTTATATATGATAGATAATAATATATAAAAAAATTATATTAGTATATATCATACATAAATTATATATAATAAATAATGTATAATAATTTATATATGATAATATATAATTGTTAGTGGCCCAAATTTTCACCCCTCTGCCAAGTCGTGAAAGAACTCAACAAATTTGGATTAACATGGGATTGCTTTCAGGTTGTGGGTATCCTATTTTGAAAGCGGACCTCTAGATTATGGGCTGGCTCCCCTTTCAATGTCACCTAAACTAATGATTTCTTGAGGAAAATGGTAAAAAGATGCATGAAAATGAAGATTAACTGAAACTACTAAGGGTGATACACCAAAACTAACTAAGACCTGCAAACAGCCTAAACACATTCAAAACAGTGACAAATCCTAGTTCACACAACTCATTTTCACATGCATTTTCACATAAGCAATTTATAAGGAGGTTTTAGCAGAACTCTTAGAAGGAAAAAACTTCACAACTAACAACACTTGCATTCACTAACACAACTTATAACTTGCAACAATGCATTTTTCTGCTAAATAGGTGCTTAACAATGAGACAAAACTACAAGGATTTAGATAGATTTCACAAGTAACTTGATCAACCATTAACTGTACACAGTAAAACATAAAATGAGAAGACAACTATTTAATGTCATTGATTCAAAGTACTCAACTGGTATACAAGTCCATCTTTGAGTTACAATATTGCTCTTGCTAAAAAGATAACTCCCAAAATCAAGCTATCACTTTGCTGGAAAGAAAGAACTAACTCCAATAACAAAGATTGAAGTTACTTAAGCAAAAAAAACCAACTCCCTCACACAAGTCCATCTAGAAGGTTTTGGTCAGATGCAGCAAAAAAGGCCAAAAAGAACCTTCTAAAATCACTCCAAACTGTTCTCCACCTGAAGCAAATTCAAGACAAGACTATAGTCACACTAAAAATGTGACAAAAATGCCTCCAAATAGCCTCTTCCCTCCAAAAAATAGTCAAATACAACCCTCCACACATTTCTCATGTCTGCCAGTCATCATTTGTCTTCAAAAGCCTTGACCCACACTTTTAGTGCTTTTGCAAAAGCACAAGACTCTAATTTGCATTCAAAATAATAATTTGATTACGTGATTCATAATACATCACTTAATCAAACTACTTTACATTTTAAAACAAATGCAAAAAAAAAAGCCCCACCACCTCCTTGGATTACATCAATACTTGGATTAAATAAATAACATTAAACAAAAGTGATTTACAAATCACTTAAATAATGTCTTACAATTTATAATAAATGCAAAATAAATGATATAATTCAAATGCTTGTAAAAGAATTCAAGCCAAAATTAAATTCCTCCAAGGAATTTAACCAATTTTAACTCATCTCCACTTCTGCATTTCAAAGCCATAAGTGGCTTAGGACTATCACTTGGTCAACAAATCTTATTTCAAAACAAACAAAAAGACCAATGGTTCGACCTATGTGATCATAAGGGAACTCCAAATTCTTTGGAAGGAATGTGTTTTCAAAGTCTTGGAAGACATATCATTTTGCAAAGATAGTGAAAAACACCAAGGCACATGGTCTTCAAATGGACATAAGGAAAAATTGCCTAAGTCACAAAACTCCACTTCAAAGCCCACATAGCAATTAAATTACTTTGTATTTTTTTAAAAACAAGGAAAAAAAGTCACCTTGGTCGGCATTCATAGGGTTTCAAACCCTAAAAAAAACATGGGAAAAAGCAAAGAATTCATTCATTTTATCACTGAGCCTTTTGGAGAGCTCCATTCTGCTGCCATGGGGTTTGATGGGTGCACTAAAAAATTGATGTTTTGACTAGTTTTTTGGCTGATTTCTTATGGTTTTCACTGAGAAATAAGAGGTAATTTCTTTTTTGAATCAAAATATGGCTTTTTAACATCTTTTGAAAGCTATTTCATGCCTTCAAGGCTGTAGTTGTAACATATTATGATGAAATTTTTTGTTTTATTTCTCTATGGGTTTTCTATCTATTCACAACCGCCATGATTAAGGTTGTTTGAAGCAAAAAATGGAAGCAATCTGTATCAAAATGTTTGCATATTTCAATGTCAATGTTGCTCGAGCTTAGGTAAGCTCACTTCAGCTTTGTATCCCTCCATTTTCTATAAATAAAGCTCAAACTCGAGCTTCCATACAAATATAATGTTGAAAGTTAGTTTCTCTTCCTGTATTTGAAGTTTAAATCAAAAACCCCCAAGTGGGTTTTGTTATAATTTTGTGAAGAAACTTTCTCTTTTAGGTCATGACCATGAACATTCTTTAGGGTTTTTCATATACTTTTGTATTTCCTTTCTTCTTTGAACTCCCACACTATATTGTCATTCTGTTTGTGCTTAGCTTCAAGTATGACATAATATTATCTCTTTTCTTCTGTCAGAGATGGGAAACACATGATTTCATTTTGGGTTTGTTGTAATTTTGAAGTAAACTATTCCTCCAGGCCGCGACTGTGAAGAGATAATTGGAACTTGACACATTTTGTCATTCTGAAAAGAAAAGAAAATCTACATCTGGGTACTTTAGATATTGCATTTTCCTCATTTGAGAAACCCTAACTTGAGGGTTTGTATTCCTCTACATATTTTATCCTTTTCAAAATGGCCATGGCTCGACTTCATTGTAAAACCCTCATCATTCTTTGCAAAACTTAGCTTTATCTTCTTGTAGTTTTGGTTTTTCCATTTTTATCAGCATAGTACTGGGTGTTTTCTTTTACACCTTATACACCAATCATTTGTTTAATTTATGAGAGCAACTTCTGTGAGTGACTTCTGAGAGAAAAATTTGTGAGATTTCTTGAAGAATTAATTTGCTGTGCTTTCCAAAAATGTTGTTTTCCAATATTTTCTATAACAATATTTGGGGTGATATTGGAAATAGAAACAAAACCAAGCATAGAGGAACCAAAATCATCCTCAAAACAATTTTCTTGCATTGGTTGAGATGCCACAGATACTCCAACAAAATTTTCATCACTAAAGCACTTAGCACTGCCAGTGCTTTCACAACTATTTCTCAATGATAAAACCTGATCATACTCATCTCCCTATCTTGATCCATCTGTTTCAACCAAAGTGGTTTTCCATGATTGTGTTCTGACCTTCTCTTTCCAGTGACTTGAGAACAATATTGCAATGCTTATGAAAAGCTTATGTGCCCATTGTTTTGAGTGCATTTTGTATTTCTTCATCATTATTAGCAAACACAAGTGCTCCATAAAGGCCATGGGATTTATTTGTTTTGGCATATTGTTTAACCTCATTGCTACCATTCTTATCTTGGAATACTCTCCTTTTCCTATGATATTCTCTTCCAATTTCACCTACATGGTCATTTTGCAAGTGCTTATGAGTTAGATCATTGTGATTGCTTATGACATACTGTATCACAGATTCCCTAGAAATACCAAATTCATCCCCTATACTTTGTGTGAAATTTAGTGAGTCCTCTTGCAACACAATATCCAATAAATCATCCTCTTTTGGATATGACTAGTTTATGGCTTGGGGTATTAAGATATTACTCTTCCTACAAGCTTGACATTTCCTTACATAGTTACACACCCTGGAAATATGAATGGTTTCACCTAGTATTAAACCTGAAATGTTTAATCCTAAAATTATAGATTGTTCCTTCCGCATACAACTCTGAAAATTGAACCCATTCCTTGAAAAGTTGCATCTTGTGCATCTGTTCCATTGCCTTTCAGCCCAATTTTTATTGTCATTTGCATGCCAAGGTTGAATAAATCTCAATTCCAATAAATGACTAGAAGCAGGACATAAATCACTAAAATCCAGATCCTATTTCAGTTGACTAAAAATAGAATAAGGTTTTCTATCCACATAGTTCGTTACACTCCATGCTTTTTAGTTCTCTCATCTCCACAAAAATGCCATATGAAGCACAAACCATCTCTTTGTTAAATCCTCTAGAAGATACCTATAACTTCTTCTAGTAACTAGAAGGTTAAATTTATAGATTTAAGAAAAATTTAAGAGAAAAAAAACTATTTATGTAGCCAAAGGCATAAATGAAAACATTATTTGAAAATTGAAAAAAGCAGGTCCTCCAAACCAGTGCAACCATTATTTCCAAGAAATAAATGAACTGATGAGGCCAACTCATTTTTTCCATTATTCAAATTTTTGAGAATCATGAAGGCTCTATTTTTCTATGACACTAGTATTCACCTATGCCTTTGCTGTCCTAAATGCTTTCTCATCTCAAACAATTCTTTTCACTGCTCCACTTTGTTCATGATTGTTACCTAACAATGGCTTGCTACCCCTTTGATCATGACTCCATGCTACCACTTGCAAACATTGTAACTTGACAGTGATCTATCTTTTAATGTAGATGCACATAGTTGTCTTCACAGGTGCAAAACATATTAAATGTACTCACCTCCTCTTGGATTTCTGTCATGTGAATTCTTGGCAATTTTGTCCATGTTACTTGATTGCATGTTTTCCTTGTTGCTGCCCTGTTTTATGAGATCAACATGCATCGTTGCTATCTTGTTTACCCCCTTAGGACTGCCCCTTGTAGACTCATAAAAGTTGCTGTCATATTCACTTGGCACCATGACCTTGGCTTAAAAAATGAGTTTCATCTCTATGTTTCATGATTGCTTAATGAATGTTAGTACTCACTACCATTCCTTTTTCTTTAATCCTATTGGGAAGACATGTGTTACTTATGGTGGTGACCTGAAAGCTCACCATCCTAAGTGATGTGTGTTGTTCAATAGGATTGAGGTGAGATGAATTGGACAGTGTCGTTCATGCAACAATGTATGATTATCTTTGTTCCTTATTGTTGCCCCATAGCATGCATGATGGTTTTAGGCATGACTTGATGTCTCCTTCATTATTTTAATAGATTCATAATTAAACTTGATGCATCTATAATTGAACTTGATGCATCACAAAAATCATTTGCTTCTTTAATAAAATGGATCTTGGATCCACTTAAGAAGATTGAAAGACACATCCAACAAAGTATACTGCCCTTTTGACATGATGGCAACCTATTGATTGATTCATTGTGAAAAGATGAAGGGTAACTCTCTTGACAGTTCACATTATTTGTTGCATCTTTTGAATCTGATAATAAAAGTTGATCAACTGGTGTGATTCCATATTGATTTAATGCATCAATAATTGAACTTGATTATCAATTTGATCAAGTTGTTGAATTTCCTATTCTTCCTAAAACACAAGAGAGCAACATGTTGGGCTCAACCCTCGTGGGTGCCACATTTTACTCCACATGCTTTAATTAGTTGAATCAAAATAGTAACAAGATTTGTCCTAAATCTGCACAAGGAACAAATCGGTTAGATAAACAAAGCATATCATAGGTGTGTTTGATCACTCTTTTCTTGTTTTCCTATACATTTATGGTATGCTGTCTATTTTAATGATTATGGACATCTAATTACACATTTATGGATGTTTTGTACATATTTTGTTCAGTGAATTTTCATTGCTCTCACAACACTCTTTTTTCAGATGCAGGAAGCCTAGGAGAAACGAGGAGAGCATTAAACAGAAGTAGGGAAATGGGGAAGATCGAGATGATGCAGGACAAGGCCAATGAGATTCGTCATTCCATTAGGAAATGATGGGTCCCTTTTCATTTTATGTGCAATTTCTTTTCTGTTTATCTATAGGTGTATAGTCTTTTGTTTATAAGCATTAGACTAGCCAGTCCCTTGGCTTGTGAGGGACATTATACACTTATGATCATCAATAAAGATTACATTTTCAATACATGTTGGTTCTCTTTCTTATTTGTATGTAATTGCAAAAATGGAAAAATGCAATCTGTTTTGACAATCTCCTTTATGCACATAAATGAAATTTAGCAGAAAATGATGTATCTTTTAATGTTTTAATGTAAACACAAAAGAAACAATAAGTTACCTAGTTTTAGCTGGAAGCAAAAATCAGGTAACATTTTTGGCGACATCTGCTATATGTTTTCCTGCTAAACATTTTGACCAGTTGCCTGAAGCTTATACATTGGGTATTGAGTCATCTAAAAGCTAACACAACTTAAAAAACAACATTGTATGTTGTTGTAATTCACTAGACCAGCATGAGACACCCTAAAACTTATTGAAAACCCAAAATTGCAGAATGAAAACTACCTAACTATGCTTAAAAGCACTTAGGGAAAAGAAACTAGAACAAAAAACTATTCTAACCTACTCTAACCAACAACAAGGCTTAGTCAAACAAAAACATTGACTGGATTTATGAAATAACTACACTTTCTGACCAACAACTGATGCATTACATGATTATGTAATGCTGAAAGAACATGAAACACATGCAAATATTCAATAGACTGTTGCAATGTTTCATAAAAAATGCAAATAAACTCACTTGCACCTTGATAACAATCATGTTTATTGATGTCCTAGATTGGACAAGTGAGCTGAATATGATCACTTTCAATTGCAACTCCAAAATCAGCTTCTTCTCCAATTGCATCCTCGTACTTGGGTGCAAGTATGACCTTTGGTGTTTCAGTGGCCTCCAAATTGGCTAAATATATGATTGGACAACCCCTAGAATGAACAAAATCTAGAATGCCATTGCTAGATGATTCTCTTTCTTCCTGCTTTTCATGGCTGTCCTACTTCGTGGCTTCACCTTGCATATGATTTTCCATGTTGATTCTTCCTCCATGGTTAATGAATAATCCTCTTCCACCATGGTAGCTAATAACTTATCAAAGCTATCAAATCTTGGAAGATTCTTAGGAACAACTAGTTCAGGCTTGAAATCCTCATCATCACTCCAAGAAGCACTCTTCAAATCAGGCTCTTCTTCCTTAATGAAGGATGGAAAAAGTTCAAACAATGAAGTAGCTCCTTGAAACAAACTTTGAGCTGATAAATCAGCTTTGAGCTCTGCTGTACAACATACAGGAAGCTCCTCCAACCAGCTAAGACCTTTCAATTCAATTTCATGAGGAGTTTCTTTATCGAGACCACATTCTTCCTGTGGCTTCAACACTCGTTCACGCATGGGAACCTGCTGTTCTAGCCCAACATGATTGTCAACCTTTAATAGGTCTGCTTCCTTGTTACCCAAATTTGAACAAAACTGTTCAATTATATCTCTGAAGATGGTGTCAGGTTCAATTTTATGCTCCTCTACATGGTCTAAGGCTCCATTTTCTTGCTGATGATCATCAATCAACAAATCACCACATTGTTTGATGTCTTCCTGTTGTTTTGAAACTGCAGTTGGAGTGGGAAAACTCACACCTTCATTCCAAACTATAACTATTCTTGGTCAGCCTTTTTCACCATTTCATCTTGTTGTCTCGTTGGAACACTTTCACCACCTTTGACAATACCAGGAGGATCATTAGCTAAAAAATTGTAAGATATATCTTGAGAAACCTTCTCCTATTTGACCTTTTGCTATTGTAGCCTGTATTCCTCCATAGCTAAATGCAACAAGTTCACATTTGTGTTCCCCTCCTTCTCTTGTATAGTAGATGCTGGAACCTCATAGGGTAGAGCAGATGGCCCTTTCCAAATTGGAAAATTATGGGTAGAAGGGTCATTGGTAGGCTCACTAAAGGGCTCAAAAGGTTTCTCTTGTTTAAAGCTAGGGAACTTGCACTTTGAAACCTCTTCATTCATAGGATGATTCAAAATTGCAAGAATATTTGAGCTGAAACTAGGAATGGAAGGGGCTTCCTGGGTTTCATACCTTTGTTGGCATTGATAATTTGAATAAGTTTGACTACTTTGCACCTAAGCAGAAAAAAATTTCATTTGATCCTCTTTTGCAGCTATCTCTCTTGCAAGCTGTTCTTCAAACTGCATTCTTTGAACCTCCATCTCCTTCTCTTGAATGTATCCCTGGTAAGCCAATTCCTTCTGATGCATGTCAACCCCCTACAGTCTTTCAATCTCTAACATCTATCTTTGAAAATCAGAGATTATATCATCAATACTCATGTTGTTAACCTTTTGAGATTGGGCATGTGAATAAGCATGTTGGTTGACATTATGATGATTTTGCTGAGATTGTTGTTGGACATATACAGGCCGATGTGCAAACTGAGTAGGGGTGGCTGGGTAGAAAACATGTGGAGAATATTGATAATCTCTTGTAGCAAAAGTACTTGGACTAGAAACAACTGCATGCTCATTTTGATATGGCTGGTAATTAGGTATATGAGCAACATTTTTATGAAATGAAGGGTGCTAGAACATGTCTTCATAAAATGTAGACATATTGGAGCATTTATAGAAGATGGAAATTAATTGAAATTTCTTGTAAACAAGAAAGCCAGGTTTGATTTTCTTTTGAAAATAAGTACATACCAACACTTTGTTTGCTTGAAGCCAGTTGTTATCTTTTCAGAGTCGCCAGGTGTGTTGAAACTTGCCTCCAAAAGGCTGAAACCATTGTTGTACACACCAAACAACAATAAAAAAATGCATAAAAAATGAATTGAGAAGTAGTTCACTATCCCACCGGGCATGCCAAAACAATTAGTGGCCCAAATTTGCACCCCTTTGCCAAGTTGTGAAAGAACTCAACAAATTTGGACTAACATGGGACTTCTTTCAAGTTGTGGGTATCCTATTTTGAAAGTAGACCTCCAAATTATGGGCTGGCTCCCCTTTTGATGCCACCTAAACTAATGATTTATTGAGGAAAAGGGTAAAAAGATGCATGAAAATGAAGATTAATTGAAACTACTAAGGGTGATACACCAAAACTAACTAAGACCTGCAAACAACCTACAAACATTCAAAATAGTGACAAATCCTAGTTCACACAACTCATTTTCACATGCATTTTCACATAAATAATTTATAAGGAGGTTTTTAGCAAAACTCTTAGAAGGATAAAACCTCACAACTAACAACACTTGCATTCACTAACACAACTTATAACCTGCAATAGTGCATTTTTCTGCTAAACAGATGCTTAACAATGAGACAAAACTACAAGGAAAGATAGACAAGTAACTTGATCAACCATTAACTGCACACAGTAAAACATAAAATGAGGAGACAACTATTTTATATCATTGATTCAAAGTACTCAATTGGTATACAAGCCCATCTTTGAGTTACAATACTACTCCTGCTGAAAAGATAACTCCAAAAATCAAGCTATCACTCTGTTGGAAAGAAAGAACTAACTCCAATAACAAAGATTGAAGTTACTTAAGCAAAAAAAACCAATAACTAACTCCAATAAAAATAATTTTAGTCATTTTTGGATTTCCATTTTATTTGATTCAAATATCTATAAGATATATCCCTAAGAAAATACTCCTATGTCTAAATTGAACTCAAATCATAGGAGAGATAACCCACTCTCATACAACTTACCTTTAACCTTCAATATTTTGTTGATTAGCTGATTTCACTTGATGATGATAACCTTGGCTTTGTGAGTGAGATTCCATTCTAGAAGGTGGAGAAACAATTTTTGGACCCAACAGGGAGGATGTTGATAGACAAGGAATTGGAAGTTGAATCCAACATGCTATAGTCATTGTAGGCCTCAAGAAGAACATTGTGAAAATATTTGGTGTATGGTACCTATTGATGGATGATGAGAAAATATACATAGAGTTACTTGTCTCAACCCATCTAGAAGCTATATTAAAATCTAACTATATTGCATGGAATGAGAGAAGGAAATATAATATTAAGAAACTATAAAAATGTAATATAGACAGTAGGATCACCCAAGTATATGTGATATATATATAATATATATATTCTAACTATATGAAATGTATTGTATAAGGAATATATGATATGAATATATAGATAGAAAAACCTTATAAAGTGTATGAATGTGTAAAATTTTCCTTTTTCTTTTTTCTATTTAAATATTTTTCTACCAGAACTATTCTGCTTTCCTTGTTATTGCATCACCTTGGGATTAACTTATTGACATAATTAATTTATACCTTGGGCCTATATTTTGTTTTATTTTTTAATAAAAGGGGGTAAAAACTATTGATCTAGAAAATTATTACAAAGCAAAAAAGAAGCATAGACCCACCAGGGGTGAAAAAAACAAACCCAAGTAATCAAGTCACTCCCAAGAAACATCTCATGTCCTCCATAACCCAATCTTCTAGATCTTGGGAAAGGTCTCTAGGAAGGCTTTCCCAATCATCCACATTCCAAGTACCCATTTTCTTAGATTCCCATCTAGCCAATCCATCCGCCACCTTATTATATTCTTGAGGGATATGACAAAAGATGATGGACTCCAAAACCTCACTCAGAGCAATGATTTTCTTGACCACCACAACCAGCTACCAATTCACGTCATCAAGATGTCTCTTATTCAACATATCAATAACAAACTGAGAATCTGACTTGTAAACAATCCACCTCCAGCAATAGGCACAAGCCCATTCCAATGTTAGAAGAATAGGTAAGGCCTGCATAAATTTATTAGTTTATTGACCTTTATATAGAGAAAAGAAAAAACCACCACCCTCAAACTATCCCTGCCAATACAACCAACCCCAACATGCTTAGGATTACCTCTACATGACCTATCAATGTTAATTTTCAACTCACCTAGAGGAGGAGGGCACCAATGACCACTTCACATAATCTTCCCCCTACCACACCATCTCTGTCTAGGTACTAGGCCCCACCTGCAACCAACAAAAAGTCCCCAAGTTCTAACCACACCAAAATCACTAGGGTCCACAAGAACAAACAAGTCACACTTAGCTGCTAAGGTCTCCTGGAGGACCCCCAAAATTCTCAACCAAAGCTAACCAACCAACAAATTCTTACCTAGAAAAATCTTGCGGTTGCATTCCAACCAGATATTCCATATAATAAAGATAGGACCAATATCCCAAGAAATTTGAAGAAAAAAAGTTTTAGTTGGAGAATTCCCTTTCCCTTTCAAAAATTCATCCTTTCAAAAATTCATCCATAGATCAAACATGTCGACATGACTATCTCTAGATACTCCACCAGTAGTGCTAGATCATTCTAGCAAAAGGGCATTGAAAAAAGAGGTGGAAAGTACACTCTTCATGACAAGTGCACATGATGCACATAAAATGACCCTAAAAACCATGCTTCCAAAGATTCTCCCAGGTAAGGCATCTCCCATGAACCACAAGCCAAGAAAAGAAATTGCACTTAGGCCACACAAACATATTCCAAACCTGTTTCCACCACGGGACCCTTGATCACCCAAAAACCTATTTTTCCAACACCTGATAGCCAGAGGCAGTAAAAAATTTACCTTTCGGATCAGGTATCCATGCTAGAACATCCCTCCCCAAAAGAGAGTTACAAGCTCGACCAACCAGAATAGTGGCTAGCTCTCGATGATTCTCCTCAGATCTGTTGGGTAAATATTTTGTAATTCCTTTGTATGAATTACAAAATAGGAGTTTCAGCCACAATTATGATGAGAATGTTCTCTCCTCTCTGAAAGGGGAGGCTCCCTTCTTACTGCTTATTGGAACAAAAGTAAACTATGCTAAACGAAAAGTATTTACACTAGCTTTAATCATGTGGGGGGTGTGTTACATTCACCATTTTCTCTTCTTTCAAAAAATATGTTTACAATGTTCCACGGTAGTATTCTACAATACTCTACAATTCTAAATATCTACCTAAGCAGTAATCACCAATTTTCTTGATTAAACATAAGAGTAATCAAAGAGTACTAGTATAACTCTATTATGAATAACCGGAAGACACAAAAGCCCAAAGTCTTCTTGATGCCCTCTATGATAATTCTGTAGTAATAAATGATGCACGTTGTAGCACAAAGTCTATCAACCCACTTCACCAATAGATCCACATACAAAGTGAATAAATCCAAGCTCACAGTCTTGATAATCTTCACCAAGAAACACTTACATCACACAATTCCAAGTAATCAATATAACACAAAGCTTATATAAACTATCTTGAACTTCCTTCAAATCATAAGATTGAATTACCACTTATCCAAGTAATAATAAGAGAAATTAGCAATAAAGACATAAAAACATTCTCACTCATACAAACTTGATTCAAAAAAAAGGTTGAAATCAAAAATTTCCTCCTTTTATTGACTAAATTTGATCTTGCAATTTGAACACAAAGTTTCAAAGTTGAGTATCGTTGGTAAATCAATAGATTCTAATTCTTGTTATGGATTTGGGTACTAGAGTATCGAAGTGAGTACTGAGGTGGACCTTTCAACAATACCTCACCATCCATGGGGTCTACAACCCCACCACCCCATAGGCCCTAGGGTGGGAGGCCCCTACTATTCTAAGGGGTGATTGAGTGTACCAACAACCCCTGCATTGGGAGGAAAAAGTGGTGAGAATTGGACCATCATTAGCATAATCAGACAGATCCATCCAACCACCATAGAATTTTAGGGGTGGTGAAATGGGTCAACCATGGGCTGCTCCCCCCCTTATCCATTTGAATCGATAAAGCAAAACCAGAAGGACTGAGCCTCAATTACCCCAGGCTATTCAAGTCAAAGGAAAGATTAATTGATTACTGGAAGGAATTAATCTAGATCTCTGAAGGGGATACTACATTATTCCTATGTCACCCCATTCCCTTGTTCACAAAGTTTGGTTGTTCATACTCTCTTTTTCCTGGATGACACCTTAGAATAGTAGGGGCCCACCCATGACGAATTACTACTCCTTTGGGGGTGGGAATAAGAACAAGTAGTGGTTTCCTTTCCCAACCCTTGGAGGTTCACAAACAACTTTTTTCAGCTTACTCGAAGGCGGTGTTTTAGAAGACCTGACTTCAGCTTCTCTCTTCAGAAATGGGGATCCACAACTGAAGGAAGGGCCCAATCACTAACTCATTTGACTGCAAAATCTGATGAAACTTTCCGACGAAATATGTAAAATTCGATGTTCGTCGCGTGCTTGTAAAATATGATGTGTAATTTTCAATTTTTTGAAAGTTTATCCCCGACATTCGTCGAAATTTTGACAAACCTGGGGTTCGTCGAAATGTTGGCTATCATTTTCGTCGAATTTTTGACAAACATGAAAAATAGAAAAAAAAATCAAATTGTGGCCGACATAAAGAAAAGTGAGTTCACCTGATTTATTGTGACAGTGTTTTGCTCTACTTGAGACAATTTTTGGAGAACTAAGGATGATTTTCTTGGGAAAAATAGAAAAAAATCAAGAAGATATCGCTAGGTTGAGGGTAGTCATTGTATTTTTGCAGAATTCAGTTGTGAAGTCAGATTTGTAGTTCCAGGTTTGAAAATCATATTTTAAAGCAACATCTCATCAGATTTCATTTTTAGAGGTTAAGGGTTTTGAGAATTTTATGTACATATTTTTTTGTGTGGAATCACCATAAGATCACAACCAAGGAACAAATTCTTGTGACTGTAATTATGTGATCTATAACTCTATTAGTCATGTGGTACAATTGTGCTATAACAAATACATGATGCATTCATGTGTGACCCAAGTTTAATGTGGCTATGTTGTGATAGAAATGGAGGCACTCATATAATGTAGTTAATTCAGGTTGTATAATGTAGGTGTCAATCATCATTGGGTTCATTCAGGTTGTCTCAAGTTTAACAGGTTAAGATGTAATTATAGCATGATCGAAGAGTGATTACCTCTTATTGCAATGAAGAGCCTATAACTCTGGTTGATATGCAGAGTGGTTGTGTTATATCAATTATGTAGTGTATTCAAGCACAACCCATGTTTAATGGGCTATTCTAGAGAGTGATCAAGATTTTCTAAACCTTATGAATGTTACTTGACATATATTTGCATAATCTCAAATTCCTTCAGAGGATTTTGAAGTATCAATTTATCCTATATAGGGTTTAGAATAATTTCTTTTAATTAAAAAATAAATAAATGATGTATTTACCTGTAATTAGCTAATGTGGAGATCTCCTAAATCTTCCCCAACACACTATCCTCTTTGGCACTATATTCATTACTCTAGCTACTAGGGTTTTGCATGTGACATCTTTAATATCTTCATGACCATGGCTTTTAAATAGATCTCAGTCTTTGCTTTAATCCTTTTCATGGTAACCCTTGAGTTCCATAATCCACCTTCAATCTCTTCTAAGAATGTTGTATTAAGCTAGATTGCATAGTATGCATATAAATCAAGTCCTTCATACCTGCCATTGTTCCAAACCACCACTCACTTCCTTGCTTAAAATGTTGCCTCCATAAGCACAATAACTTGTTTTAAAATCATGGTTGCCAGTGATTGACCATTAAGGTCACCACTTTCATCATGAAGATACAATGAGATTTGTCTTCAAACTCAAGGCATTATGGAAGATAACATTGTGAATTGTTTGTTGTGTACAATTCGATTTTCTTGTACATTTACTACTTTGCTAACTTCCTTTAAGACTGGGTATTGCAACCTCAGCTGCAATCTCAAACAACTCACTCACTATCACTTGAAGATTTCTTTCATGAGCATCCTTCCATAAAATCAAACAATGCCCTATAGACTACCTACTTACTACAGGGGACTCATTGTTTCATGGTATTGCAGTTCTTAAGATCCTTCAACCTTATTGAAACTACTTCACAAGGTATTATTCACTATTCTCCCATCTTTGATGAGTCTCAAAACATTGCTCAAACATGCAATCCACTACCTCCATTATACATTAATGGCTAAGAAGAAACATTGAACCTATGATTACCACTGTTACTTCATTTGGATAGTCATTCCCTGATTGCATTTGCCTTGTATAACACTACCAAAAGCATTTGAAAAACCCTTAAGGTCAACAAGGGGGTAAGGAAACTCACTGTTAAAATCTCCACTTTACTATGCAAGGTTTGAGCTTTATTATCTTGTCACTGCTTAGACTCTTTTTGACTGTCACATCTCAAGTGACTATCATTCTTCTTACCGTAGATTGCATTTACAAATGTCACTAAGCTACATAGTGTGCTTGTTATTGGCTACAATGTTTAGATTGCAATATTTTGTTATTACCTACAATGTCTCAATCTTTTTGGTATTGCAACCTCACTAATCCGCTATAGTTATTGTTTATGTTCTTACGGAGGCCTAGGGTTTGTACCCTAATCATGCTCTTACCAATGCTTCTGTTGTTTTTAATTAGGGATCTCTAAATGTTGAGGGCCCTAGGGATAAGCTCGTCATAAGAAGTGACACATTGCATCTTTAACTAAAAGGATAAATCCGTATTGACATTAGCAATGATGATTCCGGCTTGTTGCTCCTTAGGAATGGGTCACTTGCTCTTACTAGCTCGCTACCTCCATTGTTGTAGGAAGTTTGTGATCAAGTTCAATATTATGATTTTAGGAGTCTTAACTGTTGGAAATCATTGTAAAATCAGAATTTAATAAGTTTTGGAATTAGCATTTTAAAGTGTTTTTTGGGGTCATTAACTTCAGACTATCTTCTCTTTTGTAGGGGTGGTTGCATGCCAAATTTTTTTGGTGTAAAATTTTGGAATTATTAGATTATGTTACCTGTCTATGAATAAAAATTATTGGAGTGTGAGTTTGATATTTTTTGAAGATCTAAATAGTCAAGCTTGGTAAAAAAAATCATGTCAGATAATATTAGTCTAGAACAAAATGAAGAGACACTTGATAGATTGTGGGCTAGATTGAAAAGAAAGGGTGATGGAAAATGTTATTGTCCTTGCAATAATTACAAGGGCTTAAAGATGAGATGAATTTTAATCACAACAGCTAAGAAACATTGTAGGAAACATGGTCACATTGAAGGGGGGCATGATTATCGTCCATTGGTAAGTTGTTCATTATATGTGTTTATATTGATTGAATTTGTAAATGTTTATATCGTTTTAACATTTTATATATATATATAATCACTTGATCATGATCATGGTTTATTTGTGTCAATCATTATTATAAAGGTGGGGCGCCCTAGGGAAGATGATATGGATTATCACGGCCCGAAGAATGTTTTTTTGCAAGCAGACGAACATGGAGCTGTGAATATCGAAGATGAAGTTAATCATCCTATCAAAAAAGATGATCATGTGCCAGAAAACACAGTTGAAGATTATGGTACGAATACATTGATCTATGAAACATTTGGTGGCAGAGCTGATCATAATGATCAAGATGACTTTGATGATGTTCATGATCTACCTATACTTGAGAAGGCATACGAGCCCCTTTATGAAGGCTCTGAAACAAATCTTCTCTCTGTTGTATTGTTGCTGTTGAACTTGAAGGTTATGAATGCTTTATCAAACATAGCAATCTCACGAATGTTAAGGTATGTCATATATGTCATATTTTTTCATCTATTTTAATTGTTGTTAGCTCATCACTAATAAATAAAGGATGAAATATGTACCATTAATATTCTTTATATGAACAAATTATTTTTTGTTATAGATTTATTGGTGAATTTTTGTTACCACCATCAAATATTTTACCTTGCTCATACCGATATTTATGTGCCATTATGAAAGATATCAAAATGGAGTATCAAGCAATAGATGCATGTCCCAATGATCATATTATATATCATAAACAACAGGAATTCACAACAGAATGCCCAAAATGTCATATCAGTAGATATCAAGCATATCAACTAACAAAAAAGGTGCCTCGCAAGGTTCTTCATTATATTCCCATTATTCCACGTATGCAATGATTATTTAGGTGCAAAAGCTTAGCGCAATTTATGGATTACCATGCACGAAATAGAAGTGGAGATGACATTCTTCGAATGCCTACAGATGGTTCTGCATTTAGGGACATGGAGGAAAAATGGCCACACTTTAAAGAAGAACCTTGTAATTTTAGGCTTTCATTGGGAGTGGACGGTGTCAATCCATTTGGAGAGCTAAGATCTATTTACTTAGTGCAGCCTGTTTTTGTTATCAACAATAACATTCCTCCATGGATGTCAATAAAGAGGGAGCACATAATGTTGTCAAAGATTATTCTAGGTATTTGTTTACATCAATTTTCTTTAACGTAGTAGCATCTCGTTTGTCTTATTTGTTGCATAATGACTTATATTTTTTTCATTCAATAGTCATGTACATTAATTTATATATATATATATTGCAGTAAAATGGTTATAATAATTATGTAATGTTTATGTTCATTCAACTAAGTAAGTACCAAGTTAAAGATATGAATGTATATATCGAGCCTCTTATCAATGAGTTACTAAAGTTATGGAATGACGTCACTATGTATGACATCTCCAGACCAATAGGACAAAGACAATTTCAATTCCATGCAATGCTTGTATGGAAAATTCATGATACCCCAGGGCTAACACATTTTTGTGGTATGTTATAACGTTCAACTGCACTTTAACAATATTTAATTTGATGAAGTAGATATCATGCATGTTTTTAAAATAATCTATTCATTATATATAATTAAAAAATTGACATATTTAATCCAATTATATATCATCTTGCAGGTCTTCAAACAAAGGGAAAATTTGCATGTCCAATTTGTGTTCCAAAGATGAAATCTCGTCATTCAACAAGTTTAGGAAAGCAGGTGTTTGATGAGTATAGGCACTTCCTCCATAGAAATCATAAGTATCAAACTACTAAAAACATCTTTTCAATGGGAAAGAAGAGACTACATCAAAACCACGAAGAATGACACCTCGCCTATGGAAGTTGGAATATAATAGAATTAATCGTCAAGGTTATACATCGGATCAAATTGTTTATCTATCATATATGATATGTTTTGAATTTATATTTTTATATTGTGTTGTGTTTATGCATGTTGTAATTGACAATGATTGTCGTTGTTAATTTGTTTAACTTATATGCTTCATGAAGGTCGTCAAGGCATTAATGGCTGACTTCCACAGGGACTGAAAAGTTATCCCAGACAATTTAGTAGGTTGCCCTACTATGAGCAGCTACAAATTGTGCATTTTTTTGATATAATGCATATCGGAAAGAATATAACAGAAACGTTATGGAAAATATTAGATGGAAGGCATGACAAAGAAAAAATTGTCAAAATTTGTAATGACATTTAGGAAGCCAATCATGCAATGAAAAATGTCATTTAATTAAATAGCAATGGAGACCAAATTAATATAAGTTCCCTTCCTTGGTTATTAATAGAGCAACAAAGCAATGCTATAAAAGAAGTCATACAAAAAATTCAATTTCCCACAGGATTTGCTGTGAACATAAACAATATAATAACAAAGAAAGGTGAATTTGGGTCAGGGATAAAAATGCATGATTGGCATACCTTCATTAAGGTATTTATTCTAGTATATTATATATACTTGTATAATGCATGTACTTTTCAGTGTATTGTGTTTACTACTTTTGGAAAAATAATGAAAAGATCATTTTATAATTGTTGCAGTACGTTCTACCTCTATCTCTCCCAGACAACTTTGACAACAATGTCCAACAAGTTATATATGATCTTGGAAAATACATGAGGTAAGTAGCTAGATTTATTCAATTCGCTGTATACATCTTATAATTGCCATTTATTTTACTTGTTATGTAATATACTGTATATTTTTGTTAAATATCGTTAATATATTTGCGCCTTGAATCACTTGTAGATGGCTATCATCTACAAAAATCCATAAAGAAGATATAAATTATTGGAAGAAAAAAATTCCTCTTCTAATGTGTGAAATGAAAAAGTGTCTACCTTCAACATTTTTCAATGCACAAGAACACTACCTCATACACTAAGTTGAGGAGATTGAATTGTGTGGACCTATACACACAAGGTCAATGTGGATGGTTGAGAGGCACATGAAAATTTTGAAGGCTTTGGTTAGACAAAGAGCACATCCTGAGGGTTCTATGGTGGAGGGATATATGGTATACTAGACCATGGTGTACATTAGTGAATATCTTCCTAAGTTTGTAGCAAAGATCCATGTAGATCACATTTGGGATCCCAACTCCATTAACAAATTCGAAGGGGAGTACTTGTTGGGGAAAGGTAGATTGAGGAAAGTGAGAGGTAATTACAAGATGGTCATGGAGATTAATTGGAATACATTTTACATATGGTTTTTATGTATATTGTACTTATTTAATTTTTAATCTTCAATATACATCAATTATAAATTAAGGTCATATACTGTGGTATTTAACTAATTATACGTCGTTTGTGAATTCTAATTTTTTTGGTACGCTTGGTCGAGAGTGGGATGCACTACATTTGTACGTCGCAACAATCTTGATTAGATGACGGTATGGATTGAATGATGTCAACAATCTGGTCATTAATTAACATGGGAAGGTGTGACTTCATTGGTTAAAGAAGTTCATCGTGTGAGATTCCAATGTTACACAAAGGAAATTGATTTAGCATATGGTTTAAGAGATAAACAGGTACATATAAATATATTAATCACCCATATTATTTAATTATTTTCAAGTATATTGATGTATATATATGTTGAGATTGTTTTCTTTGCATACATTAGGCCAAGAATAAATATGTTTATCAACTGACGATATTGCAATAATTTTTATATGTTTGACATATTGCAGGTGAAACACCACAAGGCTATGTGGTGCAGTGGTCATAAATTTTGAATCAAAATGTTGGATGACATGAAAAAAACTTGTGATTTTGGTACAACTGTAGTCTTTCAGGTGACTAATGTGTCATCTAGAAGTGACATACATCCAAAAGTCTCAGAAAATCGATACTATGGGATTTCGGATGATATACTTGAGTGTGACTTTAAGTCCTTCGGATTAATTCTATTCGTCGTCCTATGGTACAGACTATGATTGAATGAAAATGATCCTGAGAGAATTGTTATTGAACATGATAATGGATTTACCATGGTTAATACAAGGTTGATCGAGCGAGCTGGAAATGAGCCCTATGTTCTTCCAAGCCAATGTGAACAGGTATTTTACTCAGAGGTTCCAGGTAAATTGGGTTGGTAATTTTTTGTTAGACATGATCCAAGAGGAAGGGCAGTAAAGTATAATGTGGTGGAAGAAGAAGATACCAAAGAACTAGAAGATGATGTAGATGATGATCAGGATCAATGGTTAGTTGATGATATCCCTGACGAAGATGTCGAAGAGGAGGAACTAGATCATGATGATATAGGAGTTAATGTTTATGAAGATGATATCCATGTGGATGATGACATTATCAAATCTAATATCGACGACGACGATGATGATATCACCAATCCTTACAATGTCGAATCTGGATCGGATGATACAGACAAAGAGTTGGATGAAGAAGAAGATCAATGAAATTGAAATGTATAAGTTATGTGATTATATTATCTATTTGATATTAATTTCTTGATAGAATTATATTTGACTTATGTGGCTACATAATTAATTCATGATATTTTTAATTTTTATGCCATTACATAATTAATTTAATGATGTACTTTTTAATGTTTGAAAGGTCAAAAAATTAAAACATTTCAATAGTGATGTTAACAACCTTGAAATTAGTGTGTTTTATGTTTCATGTGATCATAAAAGATTAAAAAGTCAGTTGTAGAGGTGGTTGTTCAGTGGTTGACGTGTATGTTGGTTCTTTTTACAATGTAACGGGTTTGTCTTCTAATCTACCTATGGAATTGCCAATTCCAATCGAAGGCAGCTCAAAGGACTGGACCAATTGGCAAGGACTTTAAAAGCCTCCTACACTCTGCAAGACCAGAGGGTGATCCTTAATGTGTTTACAACCTCTGCACCATTATTATAAACAACATTAACAATAGCGAGATGATCTCACTTAATAGCTCAACGATAAGATAATATCAACTAGAATTGGCTATTCATAGACAATATCAACTATCGGAGTGTGAGATAACTAAACACAATCCATTGTATAAGATAGTCAATGATTTACAATTTGTAGCAAGCTCTAGGCAAAGACAAATAAATACTGAACTACACTAATAATTACAACTTAGATCAGTGCCATATATCCATTGCAGGAGTCAAATTCATAAGCATCTAGAGGTTTATAACAGATTTAATACATCACATATAAGATCCCTGACAATATTGCATTACAATTTCATCAGATGCATTCTAACCCAGGACTACTTATCAAATCCTTATACAACACATATCCGCCTATAATCCCATTCAAGCATTTTGATTAATTCCTTGAATTAAAGCTAAAATAGAATCATACACACCACAACAGTGAGATGGATAAAACAACCCTTAGTTATTTCATTCAAAGTTTAGATATGCATGCACAATGGAGAGACATGAGCTCAAATTTTTATTTTAACTCAAATGCTAGTACTATTATACAACATTAAATCTCTATGAACTCAAAACCTATTATATAATGACTCAAAACCTAAATTGCATTTCTCTAAAACCATCAGACTTTACAATTTGCTCTGCAACTTCACCTAGACCTGACAAAAATTATGTAACTTGCTAACCCATACTTCTGGCCTTGAAATCCTTATAGAAAATGAAGGAGCAAACAAGCACAAGCCAAAAAGTACACCTGTCACTAGTCAATTGGAGCACCTGGTGATATTCAAAATTTGTTACAACAACCACCACCTTGAAAAATATTCTTGTTCATCATATCAGCTGAGGAACGTTGATGCAAAAAACCACAAGAAAACCACATCGAGAAAGTCGTCAACACAAAACTGGAACCGTTGCAACCACAACATCTGATCTGCCACCTATTAGTAGTTCACTCCTTTTACTCCTCCTCATTCAAATATTTAGTTACCCAATTCTAGTACTCATCATCAGTCGGCTAGTCAAAATTAATTACCTCATCCACCTTGGTATTATAAGGTGTGTATTTTACCGCTACCTGATTTGCATCCCTTTCAAAAGATTCTAAAAATGAGCTGGTAATAATGATTTTGTCCATATAGCTCACCAACAAATCATAGTTTGACTCATCACAAATTGAATTGATTTGATCATTGATGGCCTCACTTGCTTGAGCCTACCATTGTTGAAATGACCTGATTTTCCCCTACTCATCAATTATATCAGGTAACAATGTGTTACCCCAATCATTGAAATTCTTCACCAGCTCCCTAATCTTCCTAGTCAAGTCATCTGGTAAGGTCTGAAAACCTTGCAATGATTTTACTAACATATGAGTAGGCTTTAATGATTGAGGCCTATTATTTATATCAAACCTTGAGGCCTTATACATGATATCCAGATCACTAGCCCTAGGGATCCAATTTTCAATTATTGGTATCGCTACTTTCTGATCCCTATCAATATTCTTTATTTCTGCTAACAACAAAGAATATAAAGAATGTATATATAACAATTTGCTATCAACCTTTTCATTTAAATGCCTCAAAACAGTAGTAACAATTTCTTTTTTCTCTAAGAGAGATCCCTCCTCACTTTTATTTAGTGATGCCTGCAATTCATCAATTTTTTGCAAGAGCTGCTTCTTTGTAGGATCGACAAAGCACTTTATTTCTTCTTCAACTTCCTCTAAAGAAAGGGTGAGGATAGGATTCTGACTGGGAGATCTTGGTGTGGAAACAATTGGAGAAGCAAGAGGAACTGACCCTGATGTGGAAGGTAATGTACTGGTTTGTGGAGCACTTGATGTCTCCCCAATCTGCTTATACCTAAACCTCTCCACTTTAGTTTGCAACTCAACATTTTTCTGTTGCATCTTGTTGTACTCCTTAATAAAAGGGTTATATTTTTCCATTAAGCTCTTCCTTTCAGCTTCCTCCCTTTTAGCAGTCTTTTGGGCCAATTTGGCCACATTCACAGTCAAATTAGTGGCCTCAGTGGTTGAGGTATCTAAAGCTCTCTTTATTATCAATCATCCCTTGAAATTTGGATTAATAATAGAAACATATGGTTTTCTCCCTTGTGGTGCCAATGCCCAAATTGCTAGAGTTTCATATTCCTTACTGAAAGCAGAGTTTTACAATGCTGCCTTGACCTCTTCTTCAGAGTCTTGAAAGGGATTCTTAGACTTCATAATAGCATTAAAGGCTACTGCATCGACAATGTCCCATTCAGGAAGAATTAATACACCAGCCTGAATCACCAATTTTCTTCCTTCTTCAGGAGTGATGTTCTTGAATTCTTCCATTAATTCAGCTTTTACCTCCTCATCATTCTCTTGGTCTGACCTGTCAGGCCTTATTTCTCTTCTCTGCCTATATTTATCTTGATACTCTTTAAACTTCATCCTCCATACCAATTGCAAGAATACATGAGTTCTTACAAATGTATTGTCATCTAGAAACTCCTTGCATGCCTCCATTCTTGCATCTTGTACACTTTTACCTTTCATATCTAAATTAGATAAAACTAATTCAGCTGGCCTAGGAGGGGAAGGCATACCAACTTCCATGTCTTGATCAGTAACAATAATCTCATCCATCAGATCCTCCTGTGGTTGATCAATTCTTTGCCTCTTAGGGCTTGGATCAGATGGTGGTGATGAGGGATTGTCTTCCGGTGATGATTCTAAATCAATAATTTTGATTGCCCCAAGCACTTTGAATTTTGGACTTGGTTGTGGAGGCACTTTCATAATCTATTTTCCTTTTTTGTCCACTTCTTCTTCATCACTGCTACTATCATTTTTCCTCCTGTAAATGGGCCACCTTTCTGTAGGCTGGTATGCTGGCCTTGTTTCAATTGGTCTGACACCTTGCTCTTGTACACCCAGACTCAATTCTAAATTTATCTTTTGTCCTCAATGTGCCCATAATTTCCTTGAAGTTTCCCATTAGAAAATTAATTTTCTTATGGTGGGGACTGAACTCCAATAGTTGATCATATTTCAGATCCATTTTGTGCACAAAATCTAGTAGCTTACCATAAGCTATCCATTTCTCCTTGCTCAACTCCTATCTATTCAAATCAAATTAATTTCTAATCAAGTCTTCAGGGAAATTGAACTCATGCACAAATTTTCCAGCTTTTATTCTTTGTCTAAAAAGAGCAAAAAAACCCTCAGGATCATGATGCTTATTTGGTCCACACCCCAAATGGTAATCATTAAAGAAAATATCAAAATGTGTCCAGCCTCCCTTTGAAAATACAAAATTAGGCACCACTATATAATCTGAGAAAAATGTTCCCTTACCCCTTCTAGTGAGGTTGTCCTCATGAATACAACCTATCTGCCACATAACTTCTACAAATCCCACTCTTGGTTGCACATTGTATGGCAGCATATGAGGGGCTCCCTGAAAACCATATACTCTCAAGATAGTGATGACTAGGTATGGGATAATGTCACCCTAGTTATGGTAAATCTTCAATTCCATCTTCCTCTTCTTTGGCCTGAGGAAATCATGTAATTCCTCAAGGATCCTAGGTATATTCACCATTAATCTAGCCCTTAATTTGGAAGCAAAACAATTATCAAATTGCACATAACTAGTGCTTTCCTTATTACAAGATAAATCTGCAGCCTATAGCTATACTAGAAATCTTTCTCCATCAACTGATTGCCTTAATTTCATCCTCTCAGAAAAAAAAGTCAGCATTCTTAAACAAAAACATATGCATTAGCATATAATACCGAAAGAATTGAGTGCTGGTATCATTTTTTTGCAGCTTTGACAACCCTTCATGCATCCTCTCAGCCAAGAAAGAAGTGAAGTCATAGGTCACAGAGAAGTTAGGGTGTTGTATTTGCACCCCCATGAACATATAAGAAATGGGAATTACCATACCAGGATTGAAACCCAAAATATGACATAAATAATAGAAAGCGGCCAAGAAATGGTTTGCAAAACAATTTAATTTGAAAGGTTCCTGGTCACTGGGGCTGATATGAAATTTTGAACCTCCTGCCTTAGCCAGATGAGGTGGAAGCAACCTTGCTCTAAAAAAATATTTCAGCTTTGCATACTCCTGCTTCATTTCCTCAAGGTTGATAGGAACCAAGTCTTCGCTCAGTTCACTCAAGTCAAAAATATGTTGGACCTCTTCTCTGTTAATGCTCAATAGAACCTTTCCATCATTGTCCCTGATTATCCGTGTAACAGGGTCATATCTTGCAGCCACTCTCCTAAGTAGGTCTACATTAGGGAATACATTTGGTACCACCAGCTTCCCCATATCATATATCCATCCATTTGAAAAATGGTGAGGAAAATTCCTCTGTTTGTACCACAATCTGAACAATTCCAAGCCAGTGAGGGGAACCCTAGCATTGGCAATGTTGGAGCAATTATACACTAACCCTTCCCCTAGGATTTTCCCTCTTATTAGGACCAATCCCTTCCTCCTATCATTTGTTGACAAGGGGAATTGATCCAGGAAATCATCATACAAGTTTTGTTTCAAATATTTAGTCTGGCCAGAATGTTGCTTGGGTGGTGCCATTTCGGACAAACTAGGGCTTCTTTACAATGTTATAATTTAGATGGCTAGGACTAACTAGAGATAGAAAATTATAGAACAAAACACTGCAATTTCTCACAATTATAATTAAACTATAGCCCTAACACATTCATCAACAAGATCACAACCCCAAATTCAAATGCAAAATGACTGGGAGGCACAAAAAATAAACTCATGGCTTTGTTCGCAGAACTCCCAAATTCTAGTTGCAGAAACTCACAATTCTACCTTCGGCTCTGAAACTGCTCTGCGAAATAGTTGAATGCTTTGTGATATAGACCAAGTAGGAAAATTGATTTTATTGTGGATCAAATTATGCCAACAAGTGTCTCATCTGCCATTAAACCTCAATTTTGCGCTGCACAAACGACTCCAACCATATTTGATGCAGATTTAAATTCAAGCCGTCGATTCTTCAGCTTGATCAAATCATTGATGGCCACCTTCAAAACAAGCTGACACAATTTCCAACATGGCGATAAGGGGCCCACCTTACCATACACTATGAAGGAAGTCCACGTGGTGGATGCCCTCTATATCACAATCCTGAAACTTCTGATAGCGTGATGGCGGGCAATAGTTGATCCTAAGCATCAATGATCTTGTTCCTTTAACATAGTCGCCAACCATGTCGTTAACCTTTGAGCAGATTTTCCAACCAGATTATCATATCCGTCAATTTAGAACATGTGCGTCTTGAGAACACTTTAGTAATCCACCGCTTAATACATTTAAAGCTGGCTAGTGTTTTCTTTACTCTTTAGGCTTCATTAGATGAGACACGTGGCGCCTGCCCATGATTTAGCAATCAACCCAAGTACCATAGCAGAATGGCGAGGAATGACTTAGATCAAATGGCAGTTGGTCAATGATAGCGCAAATTTGATCCCCTGGATAGGACACGTGGCACCCGCCTGTGATTTCACGATCCTTCAATTCCCAATCATGGGATGGCAGGCACCATTGATATTTGTAGGAAATAGATCAACGACAACACTAAATCAACCCTTGCAAAATAAAACATTCATTAAAAGGAGAAGTGGGAATTACTAGGCAGATGACAAACAACAACATAAGTTTTTTTTTAAAAGATGAAACACGGGGCCAACCGAGACTTAGGAAATAAAACACTGTGGAGGAAATAAAGTATTAAAATCAAAGTTAGGTTTTAATTTTAATCCGGTGACGTAAGCCTAATCCATTAACCCCAGTGGTCATGTTGCCGATGGCTTAGCCAAAGCCTTTCATTAAATACTAACCGTGTAATGTGTAGGTTTTTTAGATTCGAAGATATGGGAGAAGATCTCGAGCATACCCCGCCAACTCACAAACCTAAGGTGTCGCCCTGTTATTTGGCGTGAGGTCAACAAAAGGAAGATGTGTGTCCTATATGGATTAATGTTATTGGTCATGAGGAAGGTGAACGATGCTTCGTTGGATGTCAAACTGAGTTAGCCTGAGATAAACTATTTGATCTGCCAACTCTTCAAGAGATCAGTGGGAAGTATTCGAAGTTGGAAAATGAAACATGGTGGTCGTTTTATTGTACAACTAGTGAAGCATTAATGAATTATTCCTTGCTTGTGTAGTCACATCGATCTCAATCTATGTGAAGATGTTGTTGGCAATCATGAAGGGTGATCTTTGGATTCTCATGCAGCTCTAGTTAAATGGTGACAGTACATACGTCGCCAAATTGCCATGTTTGCACATGCATTTTTACTAAGCATTGATGAAGGTTGCCATTACCTCACACAATAAATACAAGAGGAATTAACTGCTAATAGTGCCATTCTTGTAGCAGTTATAACACTTTGTGGGCTGAGTCTAATCAAGTTTGAGTGCTTGTCTGAGAAGAGAAAATGAGTAAGTCAGTAACGAGGTCTGTTCGTTTGAGCTCAGAAAAGCTTGGTCCTACTATTCAGGAAGGTGCTTTGGTTGACAAGCCTAGGCTTGTGCTCACTAGATGCAGTAGAAGGTTGCAATTCCAGGATGTTGCTACTCAACCGGTAGATGACAAAGGCAAGCAGTCGGCGGTGTGCTCTATTACTAGTTTCGGTAGGAAAATAGGGTATGGGCATGGCTCCTTATCTAGATGCTAACACTCACCCATTGATGTTACGAGCAACACTTCTGATGATGTAACCGAGACCAACTCTGACTACTGTCGGTATTTACACCACTTCAATCACGGTCTACCCTCTAATGAGGAACTGATATATGTGGTGCCATTGGCTGATAAAACCCCAAGAAGATGGACTAGAACCGTATTGGGCAAGAACAAGAAAGAAGAGGAGGCTGAGGGTCTACCCTATTAGGAAACAACTAGAAGCAGGCGTGTATACTGGGGTTTGAGTGTTGGTAAGGGTAGGGTGGCAGGTAAATAAGAAGTTGTTGTGGTGCCTTCGTGGCAATTTGGTTGCCTGGTTTTTTTGCATGGATAGTGATAAGGGGATTTTGATGATAATTTGTGTTCCCTTTTCTTTTAGCTTTCCCCAGTTCGTGTGCCACTATGTTTTGCAGATTCAACGTGTGGGAAGTTTTGAAATGAAAGTCAAATGCAATGGAGATTTTGTTCAAATGAAAATTTGTGGTGAAATTACATTTGAGCCCGAAGCTTGTTGCTCCCTTGTCATATAAATGGAATTCAAGGCTCATTTGTAGGGAGAGAACTGATGAAAGCTCTAGCTAGGTTTTGAGTTGAATATATGGGTAGAAAGATATTTGTCCTCTGATGAGGAAGTGATATATGTGGTGCCATTGGCTATTAAAACCCCAAGCAGGAATAAAATAGATAGCCTATTTTGAGTTTTGGATGAATATATGCAAATTATCTTAAATTGTATGCAGATATGACTTATAAGCATGAATAAACGTATAATTCTAATATATTTTCTCTCCTTATGTGGATTTGAGTGAATTTTGAATGAAATGTTAATGATGTTGTCATTCTTCTTTTGAGAATTTGTTCAATTGTGTGTTTATGTTTTTGCTTTGATTCAAGAAAATCAATTAAATGCTTAAATGGAGTCATAAGTTTACAATTATTTACAAAGGATTTGATAAGTAGTAATATATCAGAGAATTGAGCTCCATAATGCAAGGTATTATATGAGTAGTCCATTCTATTAAATTCTTGGGTCATTTCTGCTAATGGTAAATGGGTAACTAAATATTTAACTGACAAAGAATAAAAGAATAATATGTAAATGGGTCACTCACTCACTCCCTCTATCTCTCTCCCTTAACCCTTAACCTAAACCCTTAACCCTTAAACTCTAAACCCTTAATATTAGGTGTGTATTAAAACATTATAAAAGTATAAATTTTTGGAGTTCTATTAGGAATTGAATGATAAATGATGATGAATGGGAAAATCTAAGGCACTTTAATATTTTCAACTAAAAAGTTAGAGTTCAATTAGGATTAGTGTTCACTTAGGGTTAGGTTTAGGGTTCAATGAATGTTCAATTTGGGTTAGGATTGAGGATGAGGTTGGGGTTTAATTAAGGTTATGAATTCAATAAGAGTTCAAATAGGGTCAAGGATAAGGTTAGGGTTGGGGTTAAGGTTCAATTAGGATAAGAATTAGTGTTAGGGTTAGGATTAGAGTTCAATTGTAGTTCAAAGTTAGGGTTATGGTACAATTAGGACTAGTGTTCAATAAATGTTCAATTAGGGTTAATACTTAATTAAGGTTAGTTTTAAAGTTCAATTAGGGTTTGGGTTAGGGTTGGGATTATGAATCAATTAAGTAGGTTTGGGTTAGGGTTTGATTAGAGTTAGGTTTAGGGTTTAGTTAGAGTTAGGGTTAGGGTTAGGGGTAGAATTCAATTATGCTTAGTGATCAATTACAATTAGATTTAGTGTTCAATTAGGGTAAGGGTTAGAGTCCAAATAGGGTTAGGGTTTAACTAGGGTTAGGATTATAATAGAATAAAGTTTTGTGTTTAATTATGATATCTAGAACTTAGTATAATTTTAGAAAATGAAATGATTTGGACACAAAGAAAAAAAATAGAAAATTGATTTTATATCGATCTTATTTCTTAATTTATTCTAAAATTCTAATTAATAATTGTTTAATTAATATCTAATGAATATTTAATTTAATTTAATTTAATTGTATTAGATAATTAGTAAAACTAAATAGATAATAAATATATATTTTATGGATTTTAAAAATTAGAATTTAGTTTAATTTTATTTGTAATGTCAACTATTACAATTTTAGATTGAAATACTTAATTGATTTTAAAATATTTATAATTAATAGATAGAGGTAGAGATAAATATAGAATGAGAGAGGAAAAGGGATAAAAATAGATAGAGATATAGAGAGAGATAGAGGGAGAAATAAATATATAGAGAGATAGGGAGATAAAGGGGGGATATATATATATATATATATATGAGAGATAGATAAATGGGAAGGGAAAGACATAGATATAAAGATATATGGGAAGATAAAGGGACAAATAGGTTAAGATATGAAGATAGATAGGGGTATAGGGAGGGAGCAAGAGATCAGGTAGAGATGGGGAGAGATAGAGAGAGGGAGGGAGAAAGGGAGAGAGATATGTAGAGGGAGAGATAGAAGATGGAGAAGAGGGAGATATATGTAGAGAGGGGAAAGAGATGGAAATGAGAGGGGAGGCTAATTTTTTAGTTTAAATTCTATAAAATATTCAATAAATAATAATATAAATATTATAAAAGAAATTATATAATTTGTATTTTTAAATTACACACTATATTTTATTTTTTTTAAAAATATGTAATTTTAACCATTTTCCTATATATTTAGTATTAAGATTTTTACATCTTTTAACAATTCAATATATAATACAAATAAAATATAGTTAATAAGTTAATTAACTAGCATACCTATATTAATTAATAATATATGTAAAACAAGCCAAGAGTTATCTTTATCAAGATGCCTATTGACTTGAAAAAATGCTTACATTTTCATGAATATGAATTTGGAAAGCAATCAATTTGATTTCATTATTGTTTGTGTCATTGTTTATCTCAACTCCCATATATAAGGGTACACATTCAAATTTTAAATCATACCAACTTGTCTATAACAACAATCAACCAAGAACAATAAATTTAAAAGCAGAAATGTTCATCAATCATTAGATTTAGTATTGGCAACATCAAAGAAGTATATCATGACAAAATGGCATTAACTAACTTAGATATATCCACTATTTTTTTTTTCAAATGTTTGAATACACTGTTAACATTATATACATTCAAGTATTTGAATGTTATGAAACCTATAGCTTTGCAATTGAGTCTAATAAAGCTTTGCTCTCAAATGAATAATCAAACTTTGTTGTTTTTATGACTGTGCATTTAATCCTTTGTTCATCATTATAAGTCTCTTTTTTCACTTGAAGTTTAAATATGTATCTGTTGAAAAGGACCTTTTGTATAATGTGTGAAAACTTAACATCATATTTTTTTTCATGCTTCAAAATGTTCAATTCTTTTGTTGTTACACCAATAATTTATTCTGCCACTTCTTCAAAAGTTGTAATCCAAGTGAATGAAGTATGGTCTTGCACTTTGCATTGAAGTATATATTTATAATCACATTTAGGGAAAGTTTTATCACATCTTCCACAATACCACTGACCATTTTCATTAGTGTTTACCTTCTTTTTGCAGTGTCGACTATCTCCAATTTTCAAGGGGCATGTTGTATAACAACATTTTTCTACCTTAATGAAAGATAAGGTAGATTTTATCACTATCCAATAAAGTTTACCGGAGTTGGAAAGGTCTTGATCCTGTATTTGTGAGATACTAGGGTTAGGAGCAAATGGGGTTTAGGTTAGGGTTGGGGTTCAATTAGGGCTAGAGTTTAATTAGGGTTAGATTTCAATCAGGGCTAGAGTTTAATTAGGGTTAGG
>VDFB02263489.1:0-49623 GCA_007258455.2 Sequoia sempervirens
TAAACTTGGTGAAGATGCATAATTTGGAGGATAAATTGGGTCCTTCAGTCATAAAAGTGAAAATCTAAAAATAAAAAAGAGATCCTTTAGTGAAAGTTGTAATATGACACTATCAGATCAGGGAAAAGTGAAAATAAAGGATGTACCTAAGGGTGAAAACCTCTTTGAGGCACCTGAAGATGGAGGATTCAATCTCCTCGATATTTTTCAAAACTAAGAAAGATCATCAGTATTGGTAGAAGACTCAAAGTAGATAAACGTGGGAACATCAGATGTACTTAGAATCACCTTTTATGCAGCTTCTTTGGACCTTGATGAAAAGAACTTCATAGATTTCTTGGGTAACCGTATGATCAGATTTTCTTGGTCCTATGTAGATATGCTTGGATTGGACCTAACCTTGTGGTTCATCATTTGACAGTATTTCCTAGAGAAAAATCGGTAAAATAGAAACTTCCTAAGATACATCCATAAATAACACTTCTAGTTAAGGTCAAATTATAGAAACTTTTAGATGTTGATTTCATCAGATCGATTGATTACCCTAAGTGGGTCTTATTTCTAATCCCATTGGGGGCATAAGGATTTGCACTGATTTTAGAGATCTTAATAAGGCATGTCCGAAATATGACTTCCCTTTGTCGAATATCGACATGATAGTGGATTTGACAGTGGGTCACATAATGCTTTCCCTCATGGATGACTTTTTGGATATAACTGGATCAAGATAACACCTAAAGACCACCACAAGATTGCATTCACTTATCCTCAGGGAATGTATTTTTGGAACATAATTTTGTTTGGGCTTAAGAATGCATGATTGACCTATCAGAGGGTGATGACTGCTATATTCCAAAACATGCTCCAAATTACCATGAAAGAATATGTAGATGATATCCTAGTGAAATCCATAGCAAGATAAGGTCATCTAGACAACCTGACACACATATTTGACAGGTTAGAAGAGTATAGTCTATGCCTTAATCCAAAGAAGTGTGTGTTCGACATCAAATTAGGAAAGCTCCTACGATACATTGTATCCTGTAGAGGTATAAAAGTAGATCTAACTAAGGTTAAGGAAATCATGGAGATGCCTCCCCCAAAGACTTTGAAACAACTACAAAGCCTTCAAGGTAAACTACAGTCCATCCACAGGTTTATAGCCCCATTAACAAATAAATGTCATCCTTTCACACACCTGATCCATAAGGATGTTTCCTTTAAGTGGGAAGAGAAGTGTCAAGAAGTGTTCTAGCTCTATCAAAGACTATTTGGCATCACCACCTGCATTGATGCCTCCTCTACCTGATAAACATTTGATCCTTTATATATTATCAACATTAGAAGCCTTAGGCACCTTGTTAGCACAAAATGATGAGAATGATAAGGAAACCATAGTGTACTATATCAGTCGTACACTAGTGGGCTATGAACTGAACTATACACCTATAGAGCATGCTTGTTTAGCCACTGTCTTCATGTCATAGAATCTCAAACACTACATGTTGAATCGACAGATCAAACTGGTCTCTAAGGTGGATCCTTGAAATATCTCTTAGCTATGGCAGCTTTAATAGGTCAAATGGTGAAATGGGTCATGATTCTTATAGAATTTGACATAAATTAGAAAAGTAATTAAGGGATAGGTGATAGCAGACCAGTTGGCCAAGTCACCTCTTGATGATTACCACCCCTTGATATTAAAATTCCTTAATGAAAGAATCCTATTAACAACTCCAGTAACTCGATGGAAATTGCATTTTGACAATTCCCACACCCAACATGGATCAGGAGCTGGAATTCTCTTTGTTACACAAGGGGACAATATACCTAAAGCATATAGAATCGCTTATCCATGTGCCAATAATATAGTAGAATATGAAGCATTGATAACAGGGTTAAGAATGTCAGTAGAGTGGCAGATCAAGGAACTACAAGTCTGTGGAGACTCACAATTGTTAATCAGACAAATGAATGTTGAGTATCAAACTAAGGAAGATAAATTTTTTCCTTATAAGAGAATGGTAGACAGTTTTAAGTAATACTTCTTAGTCATTCTCTTTGAGAAAATCTTGAGGGTAAATAACAAAACCACCAATGTTATGGCTACCATTGGTTCTCTTCTTGGCATGCCGCAAAATTGAGCTAAGTATGAGTTTATTGTGGAACAATTTCTTATACCAGCCTTGGATGTCCCAGAGTCTGAACTTGTGTGTGACATTGTTGGTCCCAAATCACCCTGGTGTCATGAAATTAATGCCTATCTCCAACACAAAATCATACCCTTGGACCTTAATAGTAATCAAAAGAAATCCTTCATCTGTCGAACCTAACGATTCACCAGACTTGGTGATACCTTATATAGACATAGCCTCTATGGAACATTACTTTGATGGCTTAACCCGAAAGAGGCATCAACTGCCTTATAAGAGGTGCATGAAGGTGTTTGTGGTTTGCATTCTAACAAACCTAATCTAGTTAAGAAGCTATTAAGAACAAGATACTATTGGACCTCCATGTAACAAGAAGGGAATTAGTTTGCAAAATAATATATCTAGTGCCAACAACACAATGATCTTATTCATGCCCTAGTGCAAGAACTACATCCAGTTACTACATCGTGGCCCTTTTCATAGTGGGTACTCGACATTATAGGTAAGATATCCCCCACTTCATTCAACAAACATAAGTTTATCATAACTACCATAGAGTATTTTACAAAGTGGATAGAAGTCATACCTCTGACCTATATCACGGGTAAACAAATAGCCAAATTTATTTTGAACTATTTAGTTTGTTGTTATGACATACCCCAGACCATTTCCATAGATAATGAAACTCCATTTAAGAACCAAGATGTTCATGAACTTTGCTCTATATTCCATATCTAGCACTACTTCTCAACCCCGTATTACCCCCAGAGAAACAATCATGTGGAAGCATCAAACAAACTATCCTAAAAATACTTAAGAAGACTATTAATGATGTCAACCGTGACTGACACCTACAACTAAATCTTGCTTTGTGAGCTTACAAAATAAGCATCTGTACACCCACTGGAGCTACCCCTTTCTCCCTTGTAACAAAATAGAAGCTATCTTTCTTGGAGAGGTTGAGATCCCCTCCCTAAGGGTATCCTTGCAAAACTTGGTTGACAATGAAGCATATAGAGTATCTAGACTCCAAGAGCTTGAGTTGTTAGACAAAAGGAATTTGAGCACTTTGAACCATCTATAAGCTTATCAAAATCTCCTCAATCATAAGTACAATAAAATAATCAAGAAAATAAGCTTCCAGGTGGATGAATTAATCTTGAAAGAAAATCAGAAAATTCAACTTAACTAGGATGGGAAGGGAAAATTCAAACTGAAATGGTTAGGACCTTTTGTAATCACTACAAACTATGGCTTTGGTGCTTATCAACTAGCAACCCCTGAAGGAGAACCTTTGGTGGAACCACTTAACAACAACCATCTTAAAAAAAATTATACCTAGACCATCAAAATATCCTAAAAAAAAAGAAAAATATTAAAAAAATAGTAAAGAGAAATAAATCATCCTTTAAGTGAAAACTACCTTTGTGGCACTTCTACGATAGACACTGTAGTGAAAACCTAGCAAATAGGTGCTACGTTTGAATAAGATCTTCCTCATCATCTAACAAGGCTTACATCCATTCCATTTATACAGTATCATGGCCATACCTTCATCCATTCCATCCATCTACTCCATAATAAACTTGCATCCAACCATGGCTTGATAACTTGAAAAGTGTCTAACCTTGCTGCACTATGATCATCCTCTATCTGCATCATCCCATTTAGCCATAACAAATATAATCCCAGACCTAATTGGGGGCATCTCCTTGAATCTAGTAGACAGATTAAATCCTTGTTCACATCCCAAGTCACATAAATCTTCAAATAATTAAAAACATCTAAATAATCATCAAAATAAAAAATATCCAGATAATCTTCAAAATAAAACATCCAAATAATCTTCAAAAAATAAAAAAAATCTAGATAATCTTCAAAATAAAAAACATCCAAATAACTCTTGAAAATCCAAAAAACATTCATAAAAGGTCAAAAAAGACATCAAAAACATTATTAGCCATCCATGTATGAGCTAATAGCCTTGTCCAGTAATCAAACTACATTGTCTATGTGTGTACGTAGTCAAGGCCATCATTGATGAGCCCCCGAGGCATTAGGTTAGTCCCTTTAGGTCCCCCTCACTAGGTTTAAAATCTTCAAAATACCAAAAAAATCAAAATACCAACAAACACAAAAACAACCTCGAATAATCCCAAAAATTTTGCCATCACCTATCCATAATAAAATATCCATCCATGATAAATCTATCATCACCCTCGTCCTTTGACAATGCAATCAAACCAAACATAACAGCTATCGAAATATGAAACATTCAAGCAAGAATTGTGAAAAATTGATCATTATGGACTAAGACAACTCTGAAATATCAATGGCCTTATCTATTGGTATCACCATCAAACACACTAACATCCTAACATGATCCTTAACAAATATATCTTTCCTACAATAGGCATTATCAACAGATAATATGCATAAACTATAAAGATCCTTGGAAAGTGATATGACAACTTTGTTCATCTATTTTAATGTTTTATATTTTGGTCATTGAGTTTGTACGTTGTGTTTGTTTGGATGCTCTTGTAATACTACCATGGCAAATACTTTCATTGTGTGTGCAAGGATAGTCTCGAGTAATACAACGATTGATGCATATCAGGTATTTTGTGTATTAGTCTCCTTACTTTGATGGCTTTATTCTCTCACATTACAAAACAAGGTTTTCGTATGTCAGGTATGAAAAAGAATACTATCTATTTGCAGAGTCAAAGTCCACACAATAGATACAAAGCCACTGTTAGCTCTCAAAAATGCAGGTAGAATGCCTCAAGAGGCTGCCAATCTCTTGATATGTTTTAGGGTAACAGACAAGGTTGAATGGCTTAAACCTTCTACTCTTCAAGTGCTGCTAGACCTAGGCGGGTGTACCTATATGAATTGGGCATACTTGAATTTTGATCTTCTCTTCTTGTAGTGATTTGTCCACAATGGCAGATGGAAATGGACAAATAAAATTAAATTTGGTATAAATTGTATACAATATTCAAAGCTAAATCCTAATATGCTCAGTTAACAGATGTAAAGAAAATGAATGAATCTAAATGGTGAAATGCAGAAATTAGTGCCTTATTGGGTAAGCGGAGTCAAATGAAATAGCAATGAGCAACCTCTTTCTGGAAAACCCTCAAATTATTGGCATATGTTTTGTTTATAACTTGTATAAACATGCAAGACTGTGATTACTAAGCTCTTCTTAATGATCCAGATGAATTTCCCTGATTACTCTGATTAATCAAAAGGATTTAATCTCTCCTTGAAAGAACCAGTTAATTAACCACATAGATACAACAAATGTGCCCTGATAAACTGAATATAAACTTGTTATATCAATTTAAACAACCAGAAAGCATCAATCTTGGAGACAATTTAATAATACTTTCAATAAATTCAACAGACAATTGACACCAGAAATGAGCTGCGACATCAACTGGTTCTCATTAAATTCTCCATTTTGATATCATACATCATAGTCCCTATTATGTGGAAATTATTCCTATCCTCCTACCTAATCTATCTCTAATGTATGATCCTTATTTACAATTGAGAATGAATATTTATACATTTGCATTTGAAGAGACACAACGCTTCGCATTCCAATGTCAGCAAGCAACAGTTACATTCGAGCTTCAATTAACAACCGCTGAGACATTCACCAAGACACACTATAGTCATACCGATCCTCAACATTATACCGACAATCATCCTGTGCATCGCTGTGAAGCCATGTCGTTTTATCGACACTTTGAGTCTCACCGATGAATGTCCATTCATCCCATGTGCTTCGTGACCTCTTGTTTGGGGAGACGTCCCACAGATCATCATATATCCTACTAAGATGTGCTCTTTAGTGTACTTTCCGGTCGCTAAGACAATTCTGAGTTGGGAAGAGGTTTCATAGAACACCCGGTGTCTTACTGAAATACCCCGTGGTATATTCATCTCGTTGAAACATGACCACCCCTTCGCCGATGAAATTAATCTTACCGATGAAATAAATTTCATCGGCAAGACTATGAATCTTCGAAAAGACTCATACAAATGCCAAATGTCTCACCGAGAAATTTTCTCAAGTTCACATTTTGTCGTCCGTGACAATACCATTCTCTCACCGATGCAACAAAATGTCGACGTGACAAAACGGGTCGGCAAGACTGTATAACCTTACTCCGACAACCTTTGATAGAATTCCCCTGCGCATGTCGGCGAGACTGGAGGTACTTGCCGAGACCTCACCTCGAAAACCTTTCGATAAAATCCTTTTGTGTTTTGTCGGCAAGACTGGAGCCATTCGCTGAGAGCTTACTCTAATGCATCTTAGTCTTACCGAAATGTATATCTTTATCGCCGGTCAGTAAGACATTATGAATTCGCTAAGACTTCACTCCGACGATGAATCTCCTGCCAATGTGTTCTTTCTCGTGCACTGGTCGGTGAGACACAACCCATTCAGTGAGACCTCACCCCGGTGAAATCATTCTTGCCGATATGAAACTTCCTCTTGCCGATGCATATCTTTATCGGTGTGACATTTGAGTCGGCAAGACTATATAGCTTCCTCCCGATAGCCATATGATGGAATCCTTTTGCGCTTTACTGGCAAGACCCGATGCTTTCAATAAGACATTACTCCAATAGTCTTTTGTTTGGCTGATACATCATTCCACGCGCTGGTTGGTGAGACATATATGAGTTCGCTATGACTCATCCCAATAGAATTCTCTTGCTGAAATGATCTTTCTGTCGCCAAAAAAAAAGATGTGTCTTGCCGATAATCTGCAACAAGTGTATATTAGCAAAAAATGCAATATGGATCAGGGAGACCTTGATTTCTCATGTCGATATGGACTAAAATGTGAAATACTCAAATCTAGATGGATTCATGGGATCTCAATGGGCAGAATGTGAGCAAAATAGTATGAAGAAAGGCCCTGAGCATATGGTGAGGACTCGATTGGAAACTTAGGGATATGAAAAGCTTGTGAAATTATTCAAAATTTTACAGTTCTAACAGTGGCTCCGTCTGGGGATGAATGATAGTGAGATCATTGCAAGGATCCAGATCTATGGGTGAGCATACCAGAGTAGACTAGACTATCAAAGTGATGGATCAAAGAGCAAAATGGAAAGGAAATGAATGCAAAATGGAGATGAACAAAACCCTAAACTACTGTGCATGGAAAAGAATTTTAAAGAGGATAATCAAGAGTTGTCCATGCACTGGCAACCCTTAATCCTCTGTGTTTCAACTTCACCTGTTATGAGCTGTTACGGTCTAAAATTCAAACCATAAAAGATGGGTCAAGTCCATCCAAAAGAAAGGCCAATACTTTCCTCTATCAAACACCTTGATTTTGCCTTGAGTTCATCAGATTCTTCTTGAAGATATTCATGCAGTCTTCCTTGTCGTTGTTATCGAAAGTTCTTATAGAATCATCATGCTCAGCTTGGCCCAAATTCCCTTCATCATTCAGTAATTCAAATTCTCCATCATTATGAGACAAATTTCTGTTATCCTTAACATACAAAGTACATGCATATTCAATGCAAAATTTCTCATTATCTTTCTCACTGTTATGAATTATAAAACATTCTCCCAGCTGTACTAAAAATTCACCATTAGAGTGCGTGTCATGAGAAACAAAAATTTCTGTCATATCAACACTGTTTGAGACAAACAAATCTGAAACCCTTTGCACCTCCTCCATATCGCCATTTGGAGATGACACTGGATTCTGACTCATATCTCCAATACCATGCATATATGAACCAAACAATGTTGGACATCTATCATCCTTGGTATGCAAATAAATGTTTTCTCCACATGAATTAGAAATTTCAAAATCACATACCTCTTCATGAATGGACATATATTTTTGATCAACTTCAAAGGTTTCTCCATCAATTCGAGAAATGTACTGGGAGTCATATGAATCATTACACAAAGAACTTTCACTGTCAAGGAAAATGTAAGCTAGACACAAAACTTCATAATCATCCTTGTGTACACATCTTTGATATTCAAGAGTTAGCAAATTTGAAATTTTCTCATTACTGAGTGAATACATCTCTTCTTCCATATCTTCCATTATTTCTCCCTCTTCTTGATCTCCACAAGAGCTGAAAATATCTCCTTGTTGAAAATCAAGATTCACATGACTGCCGTCAAACTCTTCCTCATTGTGACATGATACACAATCCCCTTCCATTTCGTTTTCCAATTCATCAACACGGCAAATTTTAAGATAATTGTAATTATTCTCTTCACATGTTGACGTACTCTCCTCTTCATCATCAAATGTATCATGGTTCTCATCTATAGTAGGAAGTGTTGTTCATTATCAAATGGATCCGCATTCTCTATTGCTTCTTCCTCTGGATTACCCCAAGAACTGCAAGAATCATCTTCTTGTAAATAAAAATCCATAGCTTCATCTTCATAATCTGAATATTCATTAGATCCCTCATAACATACACTGCTTTCCCTGTTACAATCTGTTATGCAAGAGAGATCTCTTGTATCTTCATCTTTCTCATGCAAGCTATCATATGAACCGTATTGACCTGCACATGTCTCATCTTCTATTGGCTACATTGTTTGATCAATTTCTCTATACTTATCATAAATACAACTATTGGTTTCAACATTGATAGTGTTCTCATACCTCATCCGCTCCATGGCATCAATGAATTTATTCACTAGATCAAAGGTACGTTGCTTTTCTGGCCAATAAATTGATTCAGGCTCCCATGCTCTTACAAACTGCTCAACAAACATGGCCCTTGTAGGCCTACAATTAGGAGGTAATTGCATACAGATATTTATCATCCTGTTGTATAAAGAACTTTTATTTTCTCCTTCATGTCTTCTTATGTTGAGAAATGCATCCAAGGGGGAAATTTTGTATCCTGATTCTATGATGGAATCCTGACCTTGAGTATATACATACTCATCTTCTTCTTCTTCAAATTGTTGATTATGGCATACATATTGCTGCAAGTTCTGATTTTCTTGAATCTCTAATAACCCATGGGAAGCCCAATTTGGTGCAGACAGATTTCCATATTTCTCAAGAAATTGATCTTGAAATCCTTGGAGAGAATCAATAGAAGCTATTGGTAAGCTGTTGAACCAATCCCTAGCTTCATGAATGAGTGACATCATGAATAGCCTCATATGTAGATCTTCATATGGCACATCCAAGTCTTCGATGAAAGCATTGAAACTCCCCAAATGATCCTCAGTAGAAATTGCACTACTCCCTATAAACTTAGGAACCAGACTTCTCCAGCTACTATCCATAGGGTAAGGGTACCGTTGAAACCTTGTCAGGTCGAATTGTTTGATCATTGTTATGTATTGATGGGGGGGAGGGTTAAGTGAATGTTGATATTGGTACATAGGGTTATTGTATTGTGTATTATGCTGTGTGATATAATACTGACCGTGAGGTGGTTGAATATTTGTATATTGTGTGGGAATATGGGGTGGATGATTTGGCTGTCTGTATTGATTCCCAACTTGATGGTGAGGAACCCTTGGTGGCTCAGAAGGCCCTGCACTATGATTGCCCTGCTTACGAGGTGGTACATACTTTGGGCAACCAGCTGTCTGAGTAGTGTTATGAGCTTTCTGCAATTTGGATTCTCTCAATGATTGTATCATCTAGGCTTTCTCCTGTTCTTCTCTTTCTTTTCTTTGAGATTCAAACTGTGCTTTAACTTCTTCATAAGTTAAAGAGTCATAATCATCTTGAGGAGTTTCATGATCAGTAGGCTCACTTTGGTTACCCTCCATTCTTTGTTCGCATTCTAGTTCCCTGTATTGAGATCTTCTTACATTCATGTTTGAACAAATGCAATGTTTCTGTTAGAGTTGCCACTCACTTTTTTCAAAAGTGAGAAAGTATTTGATATTTCTTATTCCCAGCGGAGTCTGTACAAAGTTCCTGACTCTATGATTAAGGCATGGATTATGAGTTAAGTCCCCAGTAGAGTCGCCAATTTGTTAGCTCTCAAAAATGCAGGCATAATGCCTCAAGAGGCTACCAATCTCTTGATACGTTTTAGGGTAACAAACAAGGTTGAATGGCTTAAACCTTCTACTCTTCAGGTGTTGCTAGACCTAGGTGGGTGTACCTATATGAATTGGGTAGACTTGACTTTTGATCTTCTCTTCTTGCAGTGATTTGTCCACAATGGCAGATGGAAATGGACAAATAAAATTAAATTTGGTATAAATTGTATACAATATTCAAAGCTAAATCCCAATATGCTCAATTAACAGATGTAAAGAAAATGAATGAATCTAAATGGTGAAATGCAGAGACTAGTGCCTTATTGGGCAAGCAGAGTCAAATGAAATAGTAATGAGCAACCTCTTTCTGGAAAACACTCAAATTGTTGGCATATGTTTTGTTTATGACTTGTATAAACATGCAAGACTATGATTCCTAAGCTCTTCTTAATGATCCAGATGAATTTCCCTGATTACTGTGATTAATCAAAAGGATTTAATCTCTCCTTGAAAGAACCAGTTAATTAACCACACAGATACAACAAATGTGCCCTGATAAACTGAATATAAACTTGTTATATCAATTTAAACAACCAGAAAGCATCAATCTTGGAGACAACTTAATAATACTTTCAATAAATTCAACAGACAATTGACACCGGAAATGAGCTGCGACATCAACTGATTCTCATTAAAATCTCCATTTTGATATCATACATCATAGTCCCTATTCTGTGGAAATTCTATTCCTATCCTCCTACCTAATCTATCTCTAATGTCTGATCCCTATTTACAATTGAGAATGAATATTTATACATCTGCATCTTAAGAGACACAACACTTCACATTCCAATGTCAGCAAGCAACAGTTGCATTTGAGCTTCAATTAACAACTGTTGAGACATTCGCCGAGACACACTGTAGTCATACCGATTCTCAACATTATACCAACAGTCATCTTGTGCATCACTGTGAAGCCATGTCGTCTTATCGACACTTTGAGTCTCGCCGACGAATGTCCATTCATCCCATGTGCTTCGCTGTGACCTTTGTTGTCGGGGAGACGTCCCACAGATCATCATATATCCTACTGAGATGTGCTCTTTAGTGTACTTTCCGGTTGCTAAGACAATTCTGAGTTGAGAAGAGGTTTCATAGAACACCCTGTGTCTTACCGAAATACCCCGTGGTATATTCATGTCGCTAAAACATGACAACCCCTTCGCCAATGAAATTAATCTTACCAATGAAATAAATTTCAATGGCAAGACTATGAATCTTTGAAAAGACTCATACCGATGCCAATGTCTCGCCAAGAAATTTTCTTAAGTTCACATTTTGTTGTCGTGACAATACCATTCTCTCACTGATGCAAAAAAATGTCGGCGTGACAAAACGGGCCGGCAAGACTGTATAACCTTACCCCGACAACCTTTGATAGAATTCCCCTGCGCATGTCGGCGAGATCGGAGGTTCTTGCCGATACCTCACCTCAAAAACCTTTTGATAAAATCCTTTTGTGTTTTGTCAGCAAGACTGGAGCCATTCGCTGAGAGCTTACTCCGATGCATCTTAGTCTTACCAAAATGTATATCTTTATCGCCGGTCAGTAAGACATTATGAATTCGCTAAGAGTTCACTCCAATGATGAATCTCCTATCAATGTGTTATTTCTCGTGCACTGGTCGGTGAGACACAACCCATTCGGTGAGACCTCACCCCGGTGAAATCATTCTTGCCGATATGAAACTTCCTCTTGCCGATGCATATCTTTATCGGTGTGACATTTGATTCGGCACTACTATATAGCTTCCTCTTGATAGCCATCTGATGGAATCCTTTTGCGCTTTATTGGCAAGACTCGATGCTTTCGGTAAGACATTACTCCAATAGTCTTTTGTTTGGCCGATACATCATTCCACGCACTGGTCGGTGACACATATATGAGTTCACTATGACTCATCCCGATAGAATTCTCTTGCCGAAATGATCTTTCTGTCGCCGAAACAAAAGATGTGTCCTGCCGATAATCTTTAACAAGTGTATATTAGCAAAAAATGCAATATGGATCAGGGAGACCTTGATTTCTCATGCCGATATGGACTAAAATGTGAAATACTCAGATCTAGATGGATTCATGGGATCTCAATGGGAAGAATGTGAGCAAAATAGTATGAAGAAAGGCCCTGAGCATATGGTGAGGACTCGATTGGAAACTTAGGGATATGAAAAGCTTGTGAAATTATTCAAAATTTTACAGTTCTAATAGCCACCTTGGTTCTTCATACCCTAGTGCATTGTGTCTATGTGCTACATTAATAAGAATTGGTAATCATTAGTTTCTCCTAAAAAAGTAAAAACATGTTCATCACATTTTCATATCAATTATCATTCACAATTCATTCATTCATTTATCATAACATATAGATTTTTCATGAATTGGATCATACATCATCAATTTCTTCTATATTATAATCTCTCCAATCAATTCTTTTGACTAACATATCTTGCATCTTGCATCATAACATAATCAGTATCACATGCATCCTGCATCCAAAAACTCATCAAAAAAACATATCATATACCATCCATACTTTTGACATATCATGGAAATATCAAAAAGATAAAAAGAAAAATATAATCACATCTGCATATCATCATAACATAAATTCACAGGAAAAAAAGAAACAACATGATCTTTCATGAGTCTAAACTTAAGGTTGATAGTCTTTTTATCAAGATTCGACGGGCAATTTTGGAGAACTTTGCTCTTATTCATTTTGATTCTGCTAAGTGTGTCCCTTATGCTTGCCTTGCTAGCTATGAGCTCCTGGTGACTTCTAACTGGAAGATTATTTCAATCCCTATTTTGATTTCTAGGTCAAGCTCAATTGCTAGATTGAACACTAAATGGTAGCCTCCTCCCTTTGGTTGGGTTAAAGTTAACTTTGATGGGGCAGCAAAGGGGAATCCCGGGCCTGCAGGATGTGGGGGGTGTTAAGAAATGATGTTGGCAAACTCCTTGGCGCAGTGGTACTCCTGTTGGGAACTCAGACCAATAACTGTGTAGAGGCGGAGGCAGAGGCTACATTCATAAGTGTTAGATTTGCAATAAGTAAGGGTTACTCCAAATTATGTGTTGAAGGTCACTCTTTGAACATAATAAATTATCTGCATGGCAATCATCCTCTGAGTTGGAATGTCGATCAACTCATTAAGGATATGATAATCATGTTACAATCTTGTGAGGAGACCTGTGTCTCTCACATTTACTGAGAAGGAAACTCGTTGGCAGATTTTTTTGCCAACGAGGCTATCAGATTAAATAATTTTCGTTCATGGGAGGAGGGATTGATCCTTCCCGAGAAAGCTAGGAGTTTATTAAGGAATGATGGCATGGGTTGAGTTGATGTGGCATTCATGGTCTAGTACCTTCCTTCGTTTCGCATGCTTTGTGGGTGTTTTTTTGCTCTTTGGTTTTTCAACTGAGTGTTATTTGCAAGGGTTTGGTGTTTCTTGTGTTGTTATCAATGGGCGGTGACAGGAGGAGAATCAAACCACATTCCTGTGGGGACATTTGAAGAAAGAAGAAGCTCTGGAATATTCTATGCCATGACAATTTTACTCCATTCTTGGAGAAGTTGCATGGGCATGACCCCAATGCCTCAGTGCAATTTCTATCTTTTTGGCATAATTGCAAGCTCAAGGTTAATGGTCTGGAAGTGGAGGTAAATAAGGATTTAATTGCTTCTCTTACTAGGATGCCGATGGTTGGCCATAATTTCTACAAGGATAAAAAGAGTAATGAGGAGGTGATGGCCCAATTTTTTAAAGATGATGAGCGGAAGAAATTAGTTAAATTGGAGACCTAGGGCGATGAGAGAAAATCCCTCTAGAAAATTTGGGCGAGCGTTGTTGAGGTGCTTATGCATTATGTGACTCTGGAGGGAAGGTTTACGACTATTCTTGGTCACCATTTTACTCTCAACCATTTTAGACATGGATTGTTCATTTTGTTTCCTTTCTTTCTGTTATCGTCTTTGGAGGTCTCTATTTACGCTCATTTGAAGAATAGGAGGGCCCTCGTCCTCCATGAAGGGCTTATTTTATTGATTATGGAGCATGTTAAGTCTCTTATCCCTGCTACTGCCATCAAGGGCAAGGAGAAGACTCTAAGTGATGTGTCGTCGGGCTTAGAGTCCTCTTTGGATGAGGAGGAGGAATGGAATGAAGAGGAGGAGGATTTGTCTCTGGTGGTTGTGGCTACTTCTTTGAAGAAGAGGAAGGTGGGTGGTTCTAAGAGTAACAAGGCAACTAAGCAGCTTTCCCTTTCCCTTTTTGAGAGTGAGGACACGAAAGTGGGCTTAGATGATTCCACTCCCAAAATTGTGGATGTGGCTGTTGGTAATGATGTTGTTGGTGGTGGCCTTGAGGTGGGACATAGGATATTGCTATGGGTTTGGTGGACAAGCTGCGGAGGCTGTTGAAGCATATTTCTAACTTGAAGAATAAGGCCTCAGATGGTCAGGCTAAGGACCCCATTGTGTCTAGTGATGGCAAGGATTTTGGTGATAAGACGGTGGCCATTAAGGATTCCCCAATGCAAGATATGCCCAAGATGGAGCAGGATGAGGAGTTAAGGGGTTTGGATGAGGTGGATGCGGAGAAGAAAAAGCTAAACAAGAGCCTTTGAAGGTAAATCCTCTTTTTGAGGATTTTTCTTACCTTGATGACAACGCTACCTCCATGTATGATTTGCTAGATATGGCTAGGGATGGGGCCACTGGTACTTTTAAATTAGCTAAGTGGACTCTACAGGAGTTCAATAAGATTAATATTAAAATTAGAGGTCTGAAGGAGAATCTGAAGAATGTTCTGAAGGGTTTGGTTCTGGACATTCTTATTGACAAAATGGTGGACCTTGAAGGTTCCTATCATGACTTCAACTATTTGTGCAGAGGAAAGGTTGGCTGCTCTAGAAGCCAAGGTTTTGGGTACGAATGCTGATATCAAAAAACTAATGCAGATGTGTCATATCTCTGTGAAGAACAGCGTGGACTCCTTGGAAGTCCTTTTCAGAAAGATTAGTGAGCTTAGGGAGGATTAGGTTTACTTCTTTGAGCTTATGGAGAAAGAGCATGTGACTAAGGGAAAAGGTAAAAAAGCTGCTAAGGATGATGACAAAGGACCTGTTGTTAGAGGGTCGACTGATTGGAAGAGATCCTTTGATGCTGAGAAAAAGGAGCAGCTGGATATGGTTGAAAGACATAGGAACCAACAGATTGAGGTGGCTAAAACTTTGAGTAGTTTGGACTAGTGCGTGGTCTTCTTCTTTGTTGCTTTCTGTTTCCTGCTGGGTGTAGGTTTCTTTTCGGTTGTTTTGCTGTTTTGTGGCTGATGGGTGCTGTTGGTAGTTAATTTCTATATTTTTGTCTAGCACCCGTATTGTACTGTGTTTTGGCTATTGGGTTGTTGCTGGTGGCCTTTTGAAAATCCTTTCTAGTAACATTTTGTGTCTTTTGTTGTAAAGGGTTTCGGGTCCCTTCAAAACCTGCTTTTCCCATATAATCAAAACATAACATCACATCCCACATCATCAATATCAAATCATTAATAAGAATCACATCAATGCATCTCATAATCATCATCATCGCATATAATAATCATAAATGCATCTCATAATCATAAACATCATGACATCGTGCAAAACATCATAAGGATCATACACAACGTATGCTACATAAAAAATGGTCTCATCTCATATATCATCAAAAAATGAAAATGTCATAGTACATCATCATCATCATCATAACATGCATGATACAATCAATAAATCATAATATATATATACACACACACACAAGGCCCAATGGCTAATGAATGTATATACATCATATAAATAATGTCTACAAAGTCTCTGCATCAAATATCATGAAATAATGTACAAAAAGGGCTCTCAACCCTATGCCTCTCTATCTAGCGGGGGTCTCTCTTGATCGTCTCAGGCAAGGGACCATTGGATATGCTGGCTATGTGTGGGTGACCTGTGGGGCTGTAAGATATGCTAATGTGGTTGATTTGAAGTCCTGATCACAGAAGCACCCCTTGACCTACTCGACTCTATAATTGTGGCACTCTCCTCGCATTGAATCTAGATCATCTTTGACCTAGGAACTAAAACCTTGTAAAAGTCCTGTAATAGGTCCTCTCCTCCATCAAGGCATCCCTCTCACTCATATACCTGTTCATGGGAATGGTAGCAGCCTGTGAGATCTCGAGCTGCACTCGTTGACCCTGCTTTGTGTCTCTCTTAGTGATAGTAGCGTCCTTCTCTCTGCAGGCCTGATCCTGCTTAGCTGTAAGGACTATAATATATGCATTTGCAGCCTGACTATGTGTTATCTCCGTGTCTCTCTTTGTAGCCTTGACATCCTTGTTTGTTATGGCCTGATCTCTCTTAGCCATCATCTATGCTAGCCTAGTTGTCAGGTCTCCCTTTCCATTTGGCGGTGAGGGTGGTACTTATCCAATCTGCTAGTCCTAATGACCATCTCCTTGTCCATCTTGTTTTCCATCCTATTGTCCATCCTAGTGACCATCGTGTTGTTGCACCTAAGGTACTTGTGCTACATGTTGCTGCTCTACAACCACCCTGAGTCTCTTCTAGCGTCATAACTGCCAATTGCACCCTCTTGCCTCCTCCCACCAATAGGTCCTAAAACACCTCTTAGAGGGAGAGTGAATCTCAGTGGCCTCTTATGGGCCCACCATGTGTCATAGTGTTGGGTAGTGCCCAAATCATCCAGACTTACCACCCATCCCCATTCAACTGGTGCTAGCTATCAAAACTCTATGGTGGCTGCCCTAGAAGATGCTATGGGTCCCCATATAGCCACCTCTCTAGTAGTCCACACATATTGTGCATGGTATCCTTGATTTGGAATGGCCTATCTATTGCCGATCTGGCGGTGAACCCTCTTTGGTAGATATCTCTCCAAAATGTGATCAAAATGCCTGATCAACCATTGGGTTTGTCAACAATATGTCAAGTGAGCATGGTCATCGTACTATACCTCGCATCCCAACCAAGGTCTCCAAACAAATTGTGTCATGTCATTGACAACTGCCCTCCAGTATTGAAGTCTGTCGATTGCATGTAGTGAAGGTAATCATGATATTGGTAAGAGTAAGGGTCATCAAGATCTTTGTCATTGATAGTGAGAGGCCGTGTAACTATGATCCTCTCCCATGCCCAAACATGTAAAAGACTCATGCTTGCAGAAATGTTGGTGCCTCCTTTATAGCACACCTGGTGCATATCATGGTATAAATGCATGAGCATGCATGACCCTTAGGCGTACTTGGTCCCATCGATCATCATAGACTCTATACAAATCCCCCATCCAACGAGAAACCGTCAAGAGTTTCTATCAGACATCAATGGCCCTATGATCAATCTTTCAAGTATAATGGTCATCTCATGTACCTCCCCGATGTAGGGAGTCAAATCAATCTATCCATCTATAACTATAAGTTGCTTCTATCCGAGCATCCTAGCCATCACCATTACGCCTTGATCTATGCCATACTCTACAAGCTCACCATGGATGGGAATCTTGAGGATGCACTAAACATCCTCCAATGTAACTATGCACTCTCCCGTGGGTAAGTGGAAAGTCGTTGTCTCTTCCATCCACCTCTCTACTAAGGCAATCATCATAGCCCTGTGAGCACGAATCTTTAGCATGTAGGCTATATGATCCAATCCAACTACCGCTAAGAACTAATCCTCAAAGTCTTCGATGTGAGCTAATCGATCCAAAAATTGTGGTCTCCTCTCCCTCGCATATAGAGGATGAAGAGTGACCTGTAAGCATAAAGCCCATAATGTAAAAATTGCAAAAAATGAGCTAAAATTTTAAAGTTTGCTAGTAAATTGAACAAACACATCACTTTGTGTAGACGTGTCAATTTTAACAAACACATGTCTATTTTTTCTTGCAAACGCTTCGCCTTGTGGCAAACATGATAAATCCCTAAAAAATGTCAAACATGTTAGTATTTTGCAAACACATCATTCAAATGCATTGAAATTTTGCAAACACATCATTCAAACATGCTGGTATAAGTCAAACATGCCAAAATTTTTCAACTGCATAAATTTAAAGCAAACATGAGTATCCTAAAACTACAAAAGCGACTATATTGTGACAACCGCGACAATCCTTAAGGATTGTCGCGGTTGTTTTTCCTACCTTCGGCTAACAATTTGAAAATCAAAATTAAAGTACAAGTAAAAGTTTGAGATATATGTACCACAGTGCTTGTTTCGATTGGCCTTTGGTACTAATGAACGAGCTCTGTGCAGTGTGGTGCTCCTAGTACTCAGGCCATCGTGAATGTGGGTCTAAAGGCTGAGGATGTGAAAAGCTCTCTGAGTGCTAGAAATATTGAAAGTTGAGTGTACAAATGAGGAGGTTTTGAACCCTAATTGCATATATATAATCCCTCCAAAACCTAGGGTTTTGCTCATGACCGCTTTTCTGAGGTATTTGTTGAGCGTTCTGGTTTGTCCTAATCGTTATCTATGACCCCTAGGGCCTTATTTTTCATCCTATTCTCATTTGAACTAGTCTTGAACTCTTGTCATGAGCCTGACCCAAAAATTAATTTTTTTTAACTAATCTCCTGAGGGGGCAGCCTAGCGTCCTAGCATCCTATCTTCCTTCAAACACTCATTGGGGCATAGTGGGGCATAATAATTTAAAAAAAAAAATTGATTTGAGCAACACAAGTCTTTGAAACAACGTGACAAGTACATGGTGTTAAAGAGGGGCAAAATGCAGACATGCAAAATTGCTTGATTCGTATCAAACATTGTTAATCTTACATTTTCGTCATATTCATCCTCGACCACTGCATTTGCATCATTTTCATCACTTGCATTACTAATTCCCCTTTTAACATCATTTTCAATCATTTCACCTAATTTCTTCTATTAATTAAGTAATTTTGAATTATTTAATTAATTCATCCTATTTCATTGATTTTCCTCTAATCTCCCCTAATTGGATAATATTAATTATTTAATTAGTAATGAATCTAATTTTCTTCTAAAGTCCTATGACTAAATAATCTTTATTATTTAATTATCTATTTTCCCATCCCCTTCATTTGGAATATTTATTTTTAATAAAGAATATCCTAATTCTCCACAATTAAATAATCTTGAATTATTTAATTGTTCCAATTTCCCTCTCAAAGGCATATTCTCAAGGAAAATTCTCTTTTAAAATATCTCATTCCTCCCATTCATTCTTATCTCTCCATTTCAAATACCCTCAACCAATTTTCCTAAAATTGTGGAGATATTTGAGTTCAAACTAATCTTGATCCTTCATCTTCCTTGATTCACTCAGATTTGTGGGTCTTAAGGTGCAATCTCAACCATTCTTTGCGGGTCTTGAGGTTTTAATCCACTCCATTGATTCAAACATGAAAATTTATAAAACAATCATTCCTCCTTCATTATTACCTTACCTAGGGCATTTGAGAGCACTTGAGCACATCATATTCATGAGCATTGGACCAATCATCTTCATCTAGGTCATCAATCTTCATGCTTTTGCAACCATGGGAGCTTCATGATCAAGCAATCCAACATTCCATCACCATGAAAATGGAAGGCAAGGTTTGCACATTGGTTGGTTTCATAGTTTGATTTGTTTTCATTGTTTACGTTGATTTCTAACCCTTGTATGCATTCTCTTTCATTTTGTGAGTGGGATTTGATCTTCCATTGTTTTGGGTCTTCTTGGTTGCTACCCCTTGTCTAGATATAAGTTCCATTTTCCACCTCGCAAAAACAAAAAAAAAAGGAGGAAATCTTTGGCAAGGTTTTACATGACATCAAGACCAATTCCATGTGGGACTTAGGCCTTAGTAACCTAGTCTTTGAGCAAACTTTTAGATAAGACCCTTCTTACAAAATATCATATCAAAGTAAAGTTTTCTAACCAATGACATACAATTTTAAATTCCAGAATGGAGAGAACCACATATAAGAAAAGATGTTTCAATAGACATACCTCATGGAACACCTTAGAAACAAACTTCCTAAATCTCTTGAATAGAGGTGCCATTTTGATGAGCCATCAAACCTTTAACTCCAACAACAATTATAGAGTGATGGAAGATTGATGTCATTTAAATAAGAAAAAATAAGATCCTCCTCGAGAAGAAACAACATACGACCAACTAGATCCTCCTTGAGAAGAAGGAACATGACATCAAAAGAACACAAGCTAAAATTCTAACAAAGCCAAAACTTTCCAATCCACAAGCGAGTAAATTTAAAGAAAAGAACGAAAACAAAAACAAGAAAACTTTTTAAAAGGTTAAGATGGTCAATTGAGCGATTGTCAATTGAGCGTAAGAGCGAACTAAAGGCTTAATTCAATTTTTCTCATGAGTGGTCCTATCTATCTATCTGAAGTCCTATTGTTTTAACTTCCACTCCAATCTGCTTCATACTATGGAGAAGGGGTACAGGTCAAGAAGGGAGCCCGGTGATGAAGACGAAGCCTTTATACCCATGTCTGATAAGCGGACAATTTACCTGGTACATCATACTAGACTATCTTATCAAAATTTTTTGCTCGATTAGCCTCTCTTACTTATAGTTTTATGCATTCGAGGAGACTGATATACAAACAACCTGTGTTTTAAAGTGGAGGATTATGATGGATTATAGGTCAACGTCTTCGTCGTCCACAGTGTAAGGTTTCTCAACAGATTCTCAGCCTTGTGCGAGCAAAAACTAGCAGAAGTACACAGGTATGCTCAATTAATGTAAAATAATAAGTTATGTATCTGTTATAGATTTAATACCCCTTGACGTTTTTCTTACACTATCTGTCTGCTGGTTGATTTCCATTTGGGGTAACATAGTAAAGACAATGAGGGGCATTTTATTGTATTTTTGTGGCAACCTTCCTGGAACACAAATAGACAACAGTTTTATGTGTCTATATGGTGCACCTTTAATGTCGTATTGGGTAAGTTTGGAGCACATCCTTAAGATTTGCAGACATGGGTCAGGTTTGGATGTACTCCAAAGTCATTAAACTATAACTTTACCACATGCCCACAACAGTTGCCCAGTTTAGAGATTTGGTGCCGGGTCATCATCTTATTATTGCGCCCGAATTACACCATAGTCTCTTGGATCATACAAATTTATGATGATTGCTGTTCTGGTTTGTAAAAGTAGTTCTCTACTGGCGTCTATTGTGTTTCTGCAGTTTATTGTTTGTAAAGAGCAATAAAATAAAGGTAAATGATAGTTCTTGAAGGGGAATTGCTCATTTGGACTTTCATTCATTTCATGAAGGGACCACTTCACCACTTCCAAACAGAAGCAACTATTAATTGTTAAGATATAATAATATATTGTGCAATGCTTGTCATGTAAGAAATATTATGAATATGAATCAGTATTCAGGGCATGCATTGTTATATTTCCTGAATATGAATTTAATGTGTGTGTTGTGAATCTGTGATTATCGCAACAAGTATTTTGAATTTGAATTGGAACATTTCAAATTGTAATTGGCATTATTTCCATGTTCATTATTTCAAATATATCAGATTTGCACTTGAGTAGGTCAAACTGTCTTTCTGGGTGTGAACAAGCAAAACTATTAGGATTTTTCTATTCACAGGGCGGGTTAGTTCATTCTGAGAGACATTGGGATAATCTGACCTATAATGGTAGTGCACATCCTGTTGGAGAATTTCTTTGCAACTGACTGTTGAACTCAAAAGCCCTATTACGAATAGGTTAGTGCTTGAGCCCCAAGACTCACCAGCTAAAGATCCAAAAAAAGATAATAGTCTGCAAGAGTGCCCTAGAAAGGGAGCAACTCATTTAGCTAAGAGAATCATCTGTATTTGAATCCTGCACACAATTGGAAGGACATAAAACTTATTGATAATAGGTGTGGTGCAAAGTGGATGCTAATGCACAATCAGTGGCATCTTAATTATATTTTCTAGGTTGCTTTTGTGAATCCTTTTTAACTTTGATAGACAGCAATGGACAATCAGTTGCATCATCACTACTTTTAACAGTTCTGCCTCTACCAGATATGCATTACGTTTCATTTCTATGGCAGTGGAAAGGGTGCCAATGGTTAAATTTTTCTTCAACTTGTTGCAGATATTACATGGTTGGTTGTTTGAATTTTGGAACAGCCAATCCCTTTAGCGGGCTGGGGCCTGAGGGTGTCTTCATGGCAATAATCAAGCTTGCTTTGTGCCTTCAGTTTTAAAGTTTCAGGGCACCTCGTTTCCATATTATTTTTGCATTTGTCTAAGCCTTTTTTCAGTTTGTTTGATACAGTTGACTGGTAAGAGCAATTTGCAACTGTCCTATCTGACTAACATTAGAAAAGGCTAATTTCTGGAAAGTTTGATATTAAGGCATATCTTCTCAGAATCAATGTATTTTCACCGATTGTGCTGCTGAATTTGTAGGGTTACTTTAGGCCCATAAGACTGTTGATGCTAAAATGGTATTATTCGAGGAAGTCTGTATAAATTGTATGCTACAGGCTGCTAGCTCATTATTGAATTCCACTTCAATTTGTGTGTGTTTTTTGATTTTGCATTAGCCTGAATTTTTTTCAATAAATATGCATAAAAAGCACAGGCGGTTTTGTGTATTTTTGGCAGTAGAGAGAATTTCAAAGCATAACATAAATTTTTGAACTGATTGAAAAAATTGGAGGGCTGTTTGGATGGTTAGTACTCTTAACTTGCTGTGGACCTTCAGTTTCCGAATTGTAGAGGACCTCTTTTTTGTTAGTAGGGTTGAGGACCAGGATTTTATCTATACATGATTTGGTCAATTTTTTTTGTTTTTATCTCAGTCAGCCTCTGTTTTACAGTCTAACAATTGATCCAATATATAGATACATATAAAAAGAAAAAGTGTTTTCTTATTTAAATTTATTTTTATTGCTGAGGTTGTTCTTCTCCATTAGGTCAATCTTAATGCATCTACTAAGACCCTTGTCACCTTATCAAATGCATATAAAATTTCAGTTTTGAGTAGCTGTTTTGATTTCGATCAATCAGAGAAGTTGACTTGTAACTGCTGGCTGTTCCTCTATAAGGATTCTGGCACTGCTGCAACTATTTTTCTGTTGGTAAATGAAACTGATATTCTAGTATAAATCACTGTGGTAATACCAAAGATTATCCAAAAAGGAGGTTGTACTTCGTGGCAAAGAGACGACCTGTGTTGCAGGTCCAAAAATAGGTTGTATGTGGCATCAACTGTTTAATTTGATTGCATATTTGGATTCCTCTCGAAAACTTATGCAATTCAAAGTAAAAGCCACCTCATTTTGAATCCACATGCAAAAGTTATGGCTTCTAGAAGGTTGGACAACAAAAACTGCCAATAGGGGTGGTTTCACAAGTAGTAGTAGTGGTTTTGTTTTGCAATTGCTGGGGTGGTTTTGAAAGTCTTGGTTGTTTTGCAATTGCTACTCTGTTAAATTTGTGGTTTTGACTGCACTCAGAAAAACATCCTGTAATGTTCTAGTTTTTAATGTCTATTCATTTTCTTTCCTTTTTATTTCAAGGGGTTTCCTAAAGACTTGTAAGCTTGAATTGAGCATGGAGGGGAGTCTTCTGAGTGGTTTTGGGGGCTATAGTTGAGGTTTTGTGAGTGGAACTTCATTATCTATGACTGTTATAGGTCAAGAGTGTTGAGTGGTCTTTTGAGAGTTCTAAGAGTGTGCGAGCTACAAAGCAGCTTAGTGGCTGTTAGATCACTATCTGTAGCCATTGAAGTACTTCTAAGTGGACTGTTCAGCCACATTTTAATGAAGTTTAACCTGCAAGGGGTTTCCCCAAGGCATTCCTAGAGTCTGGTGTTTTACTCTCTGGTTTTGATTTCCTTGTTCATTTAAATGACTTATATGTATTGTTACATTGCTTTCATAGTTTGTATAGGACTAAAACCTGTAAGTTGATTACTAGTGTATGGAATATCCATCCTAGTTTACAGATGACAAGTTACATGGCTTTACTTAAGATAACTTGGCAAAGCCAAAGTAAGATTTGATTTGTCACACTGCAAGAAACTTGACTAATAATAAAAGAAAGCATTGAAAATATGTGAATAAAATTGGATATTTTCATTCCATGACAAATCAAGTTTGCAGGCATCATGATGGACATTAATTCATGCCAAATTAGTAATTTTTTGATAGTTTATTGAGGGATTCTATTGGGCCCCTCACCCATGCAAATTGTAACCACATACTTCAAAAGGACCAAGCAAGGGACAAAGCCCAAACAAATCAGGGACACGCCCTCGGCAGTCTATACCAAAATACCATACAAACAACCCAAACTAACTAATTACGTGGCAAAGACTAAGAGAGGGATGAAGCCCAAACACTAAAAACCAATGCTTAGACAACATTAAATAACAAACTGACCCTATAAAAAAAAAAACCCAAAGGGCCAAGCAATCATGAACCAACAACAAATGAGAGCATGGTAATGGAGAAACTCCCCATTTTCCAATTGCACCACAACACCCTCAAGAAGCTCCAACCTGAGGAATCAACACCACTGATATATTTTTACTTTTTCTTGTAAAGAAGCATTGGTTTTGAAATTGGGGGAAGTTGACCCCATCTATTATTTCTTAACACCTTGTAGAGTGAAGAATGTTGTTCCAAAGTTGTAGAAGAGTGAATGCACTCATGACCTTCAAAGTACCATCATAATGTGTGACCAAAAGATTTTCCACCATGGGTTGCTTGTCAAGGTTGAAAGATTGAAGATTTTGGAGTGGGTGGTTTATTGTGCCAACAATTACTTGTTTAGGTCCTAAACCTCCCCTTTGGTGATTGGTTTTGCCAAGGCACTACTTGCCGTAGAGGAAGGTGAAACCACAACTGTAATGTCCCCTTTTGGGATCACCTTATACTTTGCCCTGAAATCACAATTCCAAATGAAACCAATAGCAGATTATAGTTAAAGATATAATTCCCTACTAAGATTGAGATGGTGTAAATCTGGTTATGGGAACCTACAGCCATGTTAGATGGATATGATGTGAAATACATTTAATTCTAAGTTTAAGAAAGATTATATATAACAATATAACGAGTCTCAAGGACTATGTGGGCTCAACCATAAAGAGGGGGACGTGATGAGGTGCCCCAAGTATCCTCTACCCTAGGCCCAACAGCAGGACCTTATCCTCTGTGGCCCCATTTGGTCCTTAACTGATGGTCCTTAACCTTCATCATGGGGTGGGCTACCTAGTGAGGGCTTTACACCGTTCCCCTCCATCATGCCGAACCTTCCTCTTATGATTGAAGATCCCCTTTTATTTATTTCTACAATTGATTCAAGTGGGGATAGTTTGGGAGGCTGCAATAGGGTGTCCTAGATCCTCAACCCTAGGCCCAAGGATAGGACCTTATCCTCCTTGGCCTCATGTGGTCCTTAACCGATGGTCCTTAACCATCATAATGAGATGCCACTCCTAGTGAGGAATCATTAGCCGTTCCCCCTCCTTGCAGTCCTGCCTCATCCCTTCATGACCAATTATTGCCAGAATCATCACTTTTCATAACACCAATAATATAGGCTACATTGGCATCAATTATCAGTGTTTTAATTGGTATAATCGTATGCATATATATATTTGCTTACATCTACATTTATTTGATAAATAAGTATACAACAACTATCTTTTCATACCACAGGAATTGATTATGCTGTTACTCTGATTGATATATCAGAGTTGTAGATTGCTCCAATTGCCTTGCCGTTCGGTCTGTTTTCAATATTCAGAAGATATTGCTTAAAGAGAAACAAATAGATTAGTTCAAATGACTAATTACTAATAAGAATTAATAATTGCTGCAAGCATCATTATTGTATATAATATATATATTTCTACTTACTTTCAATCTTTCAATAATCACTTCATATGGACAGATGCATATATATATATATGTATATTTATAATTATAGTTAAACTTACTTCCCTTATTGATTTGTCATTTGTCTTCATATATTTCTTCTTGAACCATCTTCTCCTTCAACGTTTCTCTTCTTCCAAATCTGACTATAATGTATTTGCTACTATACTCAGGAATTACTCCTTGTATTTCTGTTCTCATTTGCTGTTCATCTATTTGTCTTTAAATCTGATTACATTATATCATTTAAACTTTCTTGAATGCCTATCTCATTCCATTCTATTCCTTTCATCATATTAATATATCTCTGTTTATACCCAAAAATATATTCCAGATTTCTAATTTATTTTCTTATCTGCTTATTTATTTCAGATTCCATATATTTTTCATTTCATTTCCACTTTGCTGCTTTATACAGACTTCTGATTGATTTTCCTATTTTCTAATTATATCTCCTATTTCTTCCTTATTATGTCTGCTGCTATACTTAGAAATATATTACAGACTTTCTTATTTATTTTATTCTCCATCATTCTGTTAGTTTTAGGATCAGAAATTAAATAAGCAGATATAGAGCAATTTTAAACAAATTGATACAGCATATACCCTGGGAAAACCCTCCAACTTGAGGGAGAAAAACCCAGCAACAAAATATCTCTTATATATTGAATAATGAAGCCAACTCGCTTTTACAATAAGGCCAAATACTAGGCCGAATATCAGCACCAAGCTTTGATGCAAATACAAGAAAGAATCTAACACCTTGCTGATAATAATATCGATCTTCTTGAAGACACAATATCGATCTCTTGATGATTTTGCACTGAAATCGGACTATGAATGGATGAATGATATGAATGAATGAACAACATCTTATATATATACAAATCGAAGAGATAGGCTCCATAAATCTTGTCTTCTCATATCATAAAGTCGGCCCATGAAATGAAAGATTGTAACTCATGCAAAAGGTGGCGATTCAATATGAAGTCGGCCTCATACAATTTCGATTAACAATAATTAAATATTATTTATTCTCCCAAGTGAAGTGCCTCTTCACTAATGACGTCTCCAATAAATTAAATAGCCGATAGGCTATATTTTATTTATTGCTTTGATACAAAGTTGTGGCTGGAAGTAAGAGGCCCGACGCTGTAAACATCAACACTCCCTCTCAGCTAGGGAGGTATAATTCCAGCTATCCAATGTTATGGAGTCTCTCAACATGACACCCACAATGGCTACACCCATATGTGGAAAGATCTCATCACGGAGTCACTCAACGTGATATCGTCCATCATGGCTACTCCCATGTATGGAAAGAACATGTGCACAAGTGCCCATCACGGAGTCACTCAACGTGATGTCGTCATCTCATCATGACGTCCGCCATGGCTACTCCCAGAGGGTGGATAAACACAAGTACAAATAAATCATCACAGAGTCTCTCAACGTGATGTTGTCATGGAGTCACTCAACATGACATCCACCATGGCTACTCCTAGAGGGTGGAAACAAGGGCTTTCACCTCAAATTTCTCTTACAGAGAAAGATGCATTAACAAGGGCTTTCACCTCAAATTTCTCTCACAGAGAAAGATGCATTAACAAGGGCTTTCACCTCAAATTTCTCTCATAGAGAAAGATGCATTAAAGCAAATCACAGAAGATCATTGATGCTGAGTCTCCCTCTCAGCTAGGGCGTCATTCTCCACAACTCCAAGCTTGTCTCGAAAGTGCACAAACTTCACTCTGGAGAGAGGCTTGGTGAGAATATCAGCCGTCTGCTCATCAGTACAAATGTATCTCAACTGGATAGCTTTCCTCAATACCATATCTCTGATGTAGTGGTATTTGATCTCAACATGTTTTGTTTTGTCATGAAACACTGGATTGACAGAAAGCTTCACACAACTTTGATTATCACAATGAATGACAGTTGGCTCCAATGATTGTCCAAACAATCTTGCAAGGAGCTTACGAAGCCACATGCTTCTCGAGCTGCTACACAAGCTGCAATATACTCTGCCTCTGCGGTGCTTAGTGCCACTGAAGGCTGCTTTCTGCTACACCAGGAAATCATCGCAGATCCCAAATTAAAGCAACAACCAGAGGTGCTCTTCCGATCAGCTACACTCCCTGCCCAATCAGAATCAAAATATCCTTGCAACTGAAGATCCACATTGGAAGTATATCTCAAGCCATATCCAACTGTGCCACGCAAGTATCTCAGGATATGCTTCGCTGCAACTAGATGTATTTGCCTTGGTTCACACATGAACTGACTAAGTGCACTCACTGCATAGCAAATATCTGGTCTAGTATGAACTAGATACATCAACGATCCAATCAACTGCCTGTACATAGTAGGATCCACCAAATCTGAACTAGCTGCAGACTCTTTTAACTTCTTCAAATTGGTTTCCATCGGTGTAGACATGGATTTGCAATCCATCATACCAAATCTCTTCAAGATGTCTATTGTATACTTCCCTTGACTCAGAATGATCTCATTAGGCCTTTGCCATACTTCTAAACCAAGGAAGTAATGCATGTATCCAAGATCCTTCATCTCAAATTCAGAAGCTAACTCCTTCTTGCATTTGATAATGAGATGTTCTTCTCCTGTAAGAAATAGATCATCAACATAAAGAACCAAGATTAATGCCTCATCATCAATTACCTTGAAGTACAGGTTTGAATCAACATCATTCTTGGAGAAGCCCAAACTCATCAGGTAACGATCAATCCTCTCATACTAAGCGCGAGGAGCTTACTTAAGGCCATGCAAAGCCTTCTTCAATCTACAAACATGAGACTCCTTCCCATGAATTTCAAAGCCATCAGGTTGCTCAATGTATACCTCTTCTTCAATTACACCATTAAGGAATGCTGTCTTCACGTCCATCTGATGTAACTTCCATCCTTTAGCTGCTGCAATCACAATAATAGTCCTGATGGATGTATAACGAGCAACTGGAGCAAATGTTTCTTCATAGTCTATTCCCTCTTTCTGAGAGAACCCTCTAGCCACAAATCTAGCCTTGTACTTCTCAATGCTTCCCTCAGCTACATGCTTGATCTTGAAAAGCCACTTAGAAGATACAACAAATTTCCCTTCTGGTCTAGGTACAATGTCCCAAACATCGTTCTTGAGGATAGATTGATATTCTTCAGCCATAGCATCTCTCCATACTTGCTGACTTGAAGCTTCCTCAACACTGGAAGGCTCAGATTCAATAATATGACTCATTAATGCAACATAGCTAGGAAACTTCTATGGTCTTTTACTTTCTCTGAATGTTCCTCTAGGGGCTGCAAACTTTTCCGCCTTCTACATTGTTTGCCTAGCCCATAGAGGTCTCTTTCGACCAATAACAATGTCTCTCGGTCCATCAGTTGGTTCCAACGGCTCAACTGAATCACCATCCTCTTCTGGTTTAGTAGTCTCCCTCTGAATCTCAGGAGTATGGTCAACTTCCATGTCCTGCGGAGTCTCATGGTCTTCATTATCTATCTCCATGTAAGAGCCTTTAGATCTCTTGAATGCAACATCTTCTTTAAATGTAACATCCCTGCTGATCTCTATCTGTTTCTAACCTAGAATGTAAATCTTTTAGGCTTTTGAAGATTCACTGTAGCCCACAAATATTCCCTTCTTGCTAGATGGTGTTCCAACTTAGTCCTTTTATCTTTAGGCACATGAACATACACAGGACAACCAAAGATTCTCAAGTGACTAACTTCAGGCATCACACTTGTGAAGGCTTCTTCAGGAGTCATGTTCTCCAAAATACGATGAGGGCTCCGATTCTGGACATACACTGTAGTTCTAGATGCTTCTGCCCAAAGGAAGGTTTGCAAGTCTTGATCATGGATCATAGCTTTAGCTGCCTCTACAATGGATCTGTTCTTCCTTTTTGCAACACCATTTTGCTGTGGATTGTAAGGGACACAAAACTCCCTCTTAATCCTTGCCTCGATACAAAAGTTACAGAATGTTAATGATAAACAGCTTCAAGATTTTATATTCCAGCGTAATAAATTAAATGATAGCCTTAAGGCTATTTAATTTATATGGCAACGATTTGTTAAAGAAATAAAGAGACTCTTCCAAGGCCGACTTCTCTCTTTTGGCGCGATTAATTAAAAGAAAAATATATTCATTATATCTGGCCGACTTGTATCAAGAGAAAGGAGGTGACTCTTCAAAGACATATAAATAAGAGTTCGTCTTTCCTCATTTATCATCAAGTAAGTTCGAATTATCTTTTCATGCAAGTGCGAATTCTTCAAGAGCAGATTGCGAATTATTCAAGAGCAGATTGCAAATTACTCAAGAGCAGATTGCAAATTACTCAAAGGGCAGATTGCGAATTCTTCTAAGGCAGAATTGAATCTTAAGGAGAGGCAGTTTATTATTTGTCTTTGTATCTTGTGTAAGTTCTGAAGATTGGCCTTGTGACTGGCCTCATTGTAAAGCGAATTGTTGCCATCACTTATATATATAAGAGAGATCTTTGTTGCTGGGTTTTTTCTCCCTCAAGAGGAGGGTTTTCCCAGGGTATCTGCTGTGTCATTGTCTGATTTAATTTAATTTTCTGTGCATATAATCTGTTCATTAAAATTTTACAGCCTCTAGAGATGTATTCTCCTTCGTTGTCAGATCTTAGAACTTTGATCCTCTTCCTGGACAAGTTCTCTACTTGAGCTTTAAATTCTTTGAATTTCTCAAGTACCTCTTTAGATTATTTAGTCTTTAAGAAATAAATCCAAGTCTTTCTAGAGTAGCCATCAATGAAAATTACATAATACAAGAAACCACTCAAAGAAGCAGTAGACATTGGACCACACAAATCATAATGAACAAGATCTAGAATACATTTAGATCTACTTTCACTACTATGAAAAGGACCTTTAGTATTCTTACCCAATGTGCATCCTCGGCAAGTACCTTCATGCTCCTGGCTGAGTTTAGGAAGGCCATTGACCATCTTCTCCATGGATGGGAGTGCTCTGAAATGAAGGTGAGCAAGTCTCCTGTGCCAAAGCTCACATGAATTGGTGGAATCATGCAACAAAGCCTGCATTGGACGAGTGGAAAGTCTATAGAGACTCTCTTGCCGAATACCAATCACTCGGGCAATCTTGATGCTAGAGTTCTTCGGCCATGCAAGAACTTTTCCTTCAGAGAATGCAACTTGATATCCCTTGTCCTCCAAAGCTGAAATTGAGACAAGGTTCCTCTTGATGCCTGGTACAAATAACACATCGCTCAACTGAAGAGAGATTCCAGAATCTAAGTGAAGAGAGGAGGCTCCAACACCTTTCACAGAATAGCATGCATCATCTCCAATTATGACTTGAATGCTTGCATCTCTCTCCACCAAATTTGAAAGATGTTCTCTAAATCCAGTAATGTGATGAGAGGCGCCACTATCAATCAACCATGTGTTGCTATCTGTTGGAACATTGCTTGATAAGGCATAAATAAATAGAAATCCACTTGAATTGTCTCTTGAATCCTTTTGAGGAGAGACCTCACCCACATCCGCAATAGAAGCATGCTGTTTTGGTCTAGTTGGACAATCTTTCGCATAGTGACCAAACTTGTCACATCTGAAGCACTGTAATGGGAGAGATCCTTCTTCTTCTTCGATTTAGGAGCACCATCCGACCTTCTATCTCTGTTCCTCTTGAAGTTGCCTTTCTTCCCTTCTCTTCCTTTCCTCTTCGATGAATAAGCAACAAGTACATGAATGTCTTCATTGTTAGAACTTTGCCCATTGCCTCTTGCTGCCAATCTCGATTCCTCTTGAATGCAATCTGCCCTAAGACGATCAAACTTTTTGTAGCTTTGATCTTCCACTAATGTCTTGGATAAATGGCTCCCAAGATTGAGGAAGACCATTGAGTGCCAACATGACTAAGTCCTTATCATCAACCATATGACCAATGGCACAAAGCTGATCTCTTAACTTGGTGATCTTCATGAAGAAGGAGATGACAAAATCTCCTTTCGCCATTTTGATATGATGAAGTTGTTGCCTCAATGCAAGAGCTCTGCTTGTATTGTTGATCTCATACAATCCCTCCAAGGTCTTGAACATCTCTCTTGCTGTCTTCAACTTGGAGATAATAGGGACAAGGTGATCCTTCACAGAATCAATCAAAATCTTCTTGGCCTTTGTGCGATTCTTCTTCCATTGTGACTTCTCATTCTCATCGGAAGGCTCGGGAACTTCTCTCTCCAGGAACTCAGCAATCTCATTTTCTTCCAATGCAATCAGAATTCTGAACTTCCAAGAGGTGAAGTTGGAAGCGCCTTCAAGTCTATGTTCAACCTTGAGCCCGTTCACCATTTTGAAGATAAGATAGACACACAAAGATGAGAACAAGAGAAGAAGAGTACACTGCTTATAGAAATCTGATCACGATCTTGCTTAAACTTGCTCTGATACCATGTTAGTTTTAGGATCAAAAATTAAATAAGTAGATATAGAGCAATTTTAAACAAATTGACACAACATATACCTTGGGAAAACCCTCCAACTTGAGGGAGAAAAACCCAGCAACAAAATATCTCTTATATATTGAATAATGAAGCCAACTTGCTTTTACAATAAGGCCAAATACTAGGCCGAATATCAGCACCAAGTTTTGATGCAAATACAAGAAAGAATCTAACACCTTGCTGATAATAATATCGATCTTCTTGAAGACACAATATCGATCTCTTGATGATTTCGCGCTTCTCTTGAAATCGGACTATGAATGGGTGAATGATATGAATGAATGGACAACATCTTATATATATACAAATCGAAGAGATAGGCTCCATAAATCGTGTCTTCTCATATCACAAAGTCGGCCCATGAAATGAAAGATTGTAACTCATGCAAAAGGTGGCGATTCAATATGAAGTCAGCCTCATACAATTTCGATTAACAATAATTAAATATTATTTATTCTCCCAAGTGAAGTGCCTCTTCACTAATGACGTCTCCAATAAATTAAATAGCCGATAGGCTATATTTTATTTATTGCTTTTATACAAAGTCGTGGCTGGAAGTAAGAGGCCCGATGCTGTAAACATCAACACATTCCATGCCTTTATTTGATTCCATCTTCCCTATTTATATTATCCAAGAGATGTGCCTTTTGGGACGTGTGTTATTTCAATGGATGTGTCTTAATAGAACCATCGCTGTCTTTGGTAATTACAATCTTTGTTAACTAATCCAATATCCTACCTAAATTCCCTTCAACACATGATCGCTGCTTTTTGGGAATGCATCGCTGTCTTTTAATGGCTGTTGGTAATGATTGTTACCTTTCTCTAAAGTAATCACTCCTCTTCATAGACGAAATGCTGTTCATTACAACTGAAATCGCTGCCTCTTTCCTTTACTATCTTTGTTAACTAATCCAATATCCTCCCTAAATTCCCTTCAACACATGATTGCTGCTTTTTGGGAATGCATCGCTGCCTTTTAATGGCTGTTGGTAATGATTGTTACCTTTCTCTAAAGTAATCACTCCTCTTCATAGACTAAATGCTGTTCATTATAACTGAAATCGCTGCCTCTTTCCTTTGATCCTTAACCGTCGCCCCTTTCCAAATATAATTATTGTCCTTTATGAATCGCTCTATTTAGACTAATCTACCTTCAATATGATTTTATGCTTTATATTGATATGTTAATATATTTTTATATTTTATATCTATATTTATAATATTGTATTGTAATAATTATATTTGTAATATTAAATTGTTTTTTTTGGTACATCAACCACAGCCTGGGGCTGCGAAAAATAATTATATTAATATCAAAAAATCTTAAATCAGTTTAGCATTTCCGGCAACCATACTGGTAAAAGTTTACAAAATGGGGAGCACCCCCTCACCCATTAGCTATTATTGTTTGACATAGTCAAAAAACAGAGAGTAATGCCCATATGCTAGTATCGTTTGACATAGTAAAAAAACAGAGAGTAATGCCCATATTAGTATCGTTTGACAGAGCCAAAAAGCAGATATGAGAAACCATTTCTGATCATGTTTCACATCTATACCCAGCGTTCTTCAGAGCAGAAACCCACCATTCAGGTCTCATTTGGTGTGTCGCCTGTCTTTAATAGATGGAGAGGCCGCTTTACCCTGCTCTGTAATAAATAAGCATGTGCCAATTTCACTTAGTGGGTGGCAATGATGTCTATGTTGGATTTGTGTACTGTGGGATCCTCTCCATGGTACCACAACCTCTGCTCTTTACTATCTTCATTGAAGCATTCAGCCTTGACTTGCATTCCTATCAGAGATAATGATGCGTTCTACATCAGTTATGCTTTGCATTTACTGCCTGGTAGATGTCATAACTGTTGGGAGGTTGGGCCGAGTTGGGTCCGCCCATATGGCCTATCTAGCCTACACGGGCTAGACAAAGCCACCCATTGCCACATGGGCAAATTTGTAATATTAAATTGTTAACATTTATATTTTAATATTTATAATGTTATATTTGATAATTATAATTTTAATGTTATATTTGATAATTATAATTATAATATTATCTTATGATAATTATAATTATAATAATATAAATTGCTAATATTTCTATTTATATTTTTTAATATGTATTTATTATTTATTTTATTTATTTATTTGCATTTCAATGCTTTATATCTTAGTGTTACAATTTTGGGGGCATGACAACAACATTGCCATACATGGAATCCTCAGGAGAGAGATAGCTACATACCCAAGCCATCAATACACCATTGGCCACTGTACCATCCAAATGTGCTAGAAATTTTGCCCAAATGGATAACTTACTTTGTAACTTACCAAAGTCACCAAGATCCATTAAACCCAAAATGTGTTTCACAAGGCTTAGAGATCATGATGCTGAACAACTGAAAATGGCCTTCAACCTCCTATTAGACACATTGCCATTGAGGAAGGGATTACATGGCTTTGATCCCTTTTGCCATGATCCATGAGAGATTTCACCCCATAGGCATCAAAGGAAAGGCATGCCACAACTCAAAAACCAAAACATTCCACAAAGAGAATGCCAAAATAGAAAGCAGTCTAGACTAGAAAGTCACATCCCATCCTTTGGAGGGCATAAGGGAGGAGATGAAAGAAGGGAAGAAGGATGCACATGAAGAGAGAAAAGTGGACAAGAGGTGACAAAAGTTTAGAGAAAAGATGAGAACTTTGGAGAGGTACCGAGGGAAGATTGTAGAATTGTGATAGTGGAAGTAAAATGTTGGAAGGATGAAGAAGAGGGAAACAAACAAAATAGACCCTTACAAACTAATAACAACCAAATTGTCACTGAACCAAGCATAACTAGCTGCCTCAAAACTCCTATGTAGTTGATAAAAATGTGCAAGGATGACCCTCATGAGATAGATTTGTTTAACAACTCTCTTGAAAATAAATTTGTGGTTATATTATGAGGTCACGAATACACAAAACTACTCCTACTCCTACACTACTGATTAATGTTTTGATTTGAGTGATGTGAGATTGGTAAGTGGTTACAGATCAGTGCCTATTGATTGGGCAACAAAGTTCCAACACATTGAGAAGAGAACAAACTGGATTAAAAGAACATGGGGCTATGTGTTTGCATACAACAATGATCATGAATTTTTTTGACAAAGCATACTTAGTAATCCATAACATAACTGCATATATTCATACATAAAATGAGAGAGATCATTACAATACTTGCAACATTTTAGAATGCTATAATTGCTATTACATTCATTTGACCCACATTACATTAATATGCTAGCAAATATGGCAAAGGGAAATTTCTATCTGCAACTAAGAAACCTTCTTAAATACATACTTCATGCCATGGAAACATTCTGCAACAAAATTGACTTACAATACTAATCTACTTCAATTCCATAGGTCTATAATCCCTTAGCAAACTGATTGTGGCATCTCTGGTTGCCTTGTAATTTTTTTGAGCTTCTAGAGACTACAATCAACCGGCCTCCTAAAAAATGACCAAGATCTTCAATACAATAGCAGTAGGGTGAAACCCTAATCCACAACACCACTAGATCAATGGCATAGGATCATTCCTGCCCAAATGGATGCCTCAGATTGAACAATAGTGTGGGCATTGCATTCTGGTAGGTGGGCAACCTTTGCAAAAATGGTGGGTAGCTAGGAGCAAAGCCAGACATGAAGTTTTGGCGCCCAAACATATTTTAGAATTTTTGCCTTGTAAGTCCATGGTTGGTGGAAGATGTGTTAATGGCGTCTAGACTGGTAGGAGAGTATGTGGGAGATGAATTTTGGATGTTTTTGCACCATCAGAGCACTCTGTTTGTTTTGGCACAAGGTTTTGAAGTGCAACTAGACCTTTTATGGAAATATGCCACCAAACTAGATTTGTAGAGAAATCCCTTAGAATTGCACCTGCGTGAAGACCATCTGAACTAGCCAACATCACAAATTTTCAGTGTTTGGTTTGGATGGAAAGTTCTTATGATGATGTCAGCAAAAGGATAGGGTGATGTAATTATGATGTAAGCATGATTTCATCATGGATTGGGATGGCTCTAGATGGGATGACGTCATTAGGGTGGGATGATGTCAACAAAGGACATGGTGATGTCAACAATGGATGGCTTTCGGGGAAATGCAAGTGGATTGGTTTTGCAGGGAAGTCCAACTAAATTGGATAAGAATGTGGGTTTTAAAAGGTTCAATTCAATTGGCTATGGAATCTCTGCAAAAGGGGTGCTCATGTAAAGGTGATGGAATGATGATGACACAAAGGTATGGGATGTAGAAATTTCAAAGTGAACCGGACTTATCACTTTTTATAAGTTCGTTCAGATGGAGGTCAAATTTTTGCAAAAGCCTTTTTGCAGAAAAACATAAGTGATCCGGACAAAAGCCAAGTGGATATCAGTCAGGTTCAGACAAGTATTAGACTTCCGCAAGCATTCAATTTTAACTTATGAGTGGTCAGGTGCGGGGAAAATCAAGTAAATTGGATGTTCACTTTTGAACGGGAAAGCTTGGATAGGCATTGGGATCCTGCAAAAGTTTAACAATGCAGAAATCTTAAAGGGAATTGGACATGCAGGAAAAGGCAACTGAACCAGACCTGATAACTTTCAAAGTGGAAGTTCAATGAGAAGTTGAGTTCCTGCAAAAGAAAGACTTAGTCATTTTCTTTGTTTTTTCTCCTTTTGCGGGGACTTCCAATTGGTCTGGACCTTGCAGGGAAACTAGAGAGAATTGGACATGGTTTGGATGGACAGGAAAAGCCTGCAAGCATATTTTTGATTAGTTTTAACTCATTTTGACAAACTTCTTTGACATTTCCTATCCTTCTTGAGCAACATTTCAACATGGAGACCCAACTTAGAAGATTTCTCGGATTGGTTATCAATGATGGGTCACAAATGGCCAAGACAACACTTGGAAAACGAGGGGACTCAAGCAAAAAGAGGCACAACAGATTTGAGTCCCAACAGTGGCTTTGGTTGGGAATGTGTCTCTTGAAGGCATAGTGAGAATTTAGAATCTTCGGGCAGACCACAAAGTAAGGAAACAAAAAGGGACCGGGACAAACACACGAAGGATGACAAAATATGTATATGACGAAAATTACAACAACTAGCATGACATCATCTAGATAATGAAAGAATGGCTGTGAAACAAAATTTTATCACAATACAGGCCAACCTTGCAGGATAAGGGCATAGTTACTTGCCTCTGTCAAACACCATCTTGTTGAAGGAATTGATTTCCCTCAACTTGAAGCTACATTCTTCATTTACTTACAACAAACACAACCTTCTTACATGCATAAATTTATGATTACCTTTGAAAGAGCAAAGATCAACTCCACCACCAATCTTTCCATTGCATGGCAACCACAAAACATAAGCCACCACATTGCCTTGTTTTGCATCATTTCTTTATATAGTAGTTGGTGACACAACTTGAAAACTTAGATCAGCCCAAAAAGAAACTGTGGTATTTTCATACCTGTTGACCTCGATGGGTGAATTGAGGCAAAAAGAGAACACCTCCAATTCAAATGGTAACGAAAAATATGCCTCTCCATCCTGTTGATCTGCAAGAGGAAACTCATTCTCTAATAACTCAAATTGAAAAAATCAAAGCTTGGGCATATAAGAAACTTGAGTAGTCGGTTGATTGTCAACTTGGAAAACATGCTGCTGCTCAACATTACTGCAAGCTATATGCTAGGCCCAAGTGAAACACTCAAACTCGAGCACACCATTGTCCAACTGAAAGAAGCAACACTTTCATCGCAAAGGAAAGCTTCATACTCAATTCCATTCACCTCAAGGACAACAGGCAACCAACATATCTCACCATCATCTGTAATGACACAATCTTCATCAACACAACAATTTGGACCATGAGACACTTCAGGTGAAGAGCTGCACTCTTCAAATTGTCTCGCTGTTTCAATCTCCTCTTGGCAACTTGCTGTGAAATATGTGCTGCTAAAATCAAACTTGTGGCACATATCTCTCTCCGCCTTAATTTTTGTACCAGCACCTTCATATGACTCTATTGAAGTACACCATGCATAAGGAAGACGACATGTTGCATACCAAACAAATAGACTCTCATATGTACACTGTGCATGAGGAAGACGACATGTTGTAGTACCTTATAATTCAGTCCTAGTGGGTCCCAAAACTGTTTCTCCACTTTGTAGAACCAAACTTCATTCACAAGGCCAGGGTTGTGGTCATGCAAGTGAAATCAGCTCATCAACAAAACATGGAGGGTTAAACTCTACTCTATTAGAGCGGGTTATCTTTCTTTCATTTCGAGCTTAGCTTAGACTTAGGAGGGTGTTCCTAGGGGTATACCCTGATGGGTATTAAAGTCAAGCAAAATAGACCATTACAAGCTAATGACACCCAGACTCCACTTGTTGACTTGGCCCCAAAGATTGTCACTGAACCAAGAACAACTAGCTCCCTCAAAACCCCTATATAGCTGATAAAAATGTGCAAGCATGGCCCTCATGAGATAGATTTGTTTAACAACTTTCTTGAAGATAAATCCCTCGTTATATTATGAGGTCATGAATGCACAAAACTACTACTACACTATTGATTAATGTTTTGATTTGAATGATGTGAGGTTGGTAGGTGGTATCAGACCAGTGATTAATCTATTGGGCATCAGAGTCACAATATATTGAGAAGAGAACAAACTGGAATAGAATAACATGGAGCTATGCATTTGCATACAAAAATGATCATGAAATTTTATGACAGAGCATACTTAGTAATCCATAACATAACTGCATATATTCATGCATAAAATGAGAAAGGTTGTTACAATACTTGCAATGTTTTTAGAATGTTGTAACATTCATTTGGCCCACACTACATCCATGCCAACAAATGTGGCAAAGGAAAATTCCTATCTGACTAAGAAACCTTCTTGAATACATACTTAATGCCATGGAGACATTTTGCAACAAAATCCACTTACAATACTAATCTTCTTTGATTCCACAAGTCTATAATCCCTCAGTGAATTGGATGTGGTGTCTCTAGCTGACTTGTAATTTTTGGGCGTTTGGAGACGACAACTGAACTAGCCTCCTAAAAAATGACGAAGATTTTCAATATAATAGCAGCAAGGTCAAACCCTAATCTCCAACACCACTAGATCAATGGCATAGGATCATTTCCACTCAAAATGGGCTCCTTAGCTTGAACGATATCGTGGGCATTGAATTTTGGTAGGTGGGTGACCTTTACAATAATGGCAGGTAGTTGGGAGCAAACTCGGACATGAAGTTTTGGTGCCCAAACATATTCTAAAATTTTCGCCTTGTAAGTCCATAGTTGGTGGAAGATGGGTTAATGGGATCGAGATTGGCAGTTGAGTAGGTGGGAGATGAATTTTGGATGTTTTGGTACCATTGAAGGACTCTACATGTTGGAATGAAGTCTTGCGGGGTTTTGAAGTGCAATTGGACCTTTTGCAGGAATATGCCATTGAATTAGATTTGCAGAGAAAGCCCTTAGAATTGCACTTGTGGGAAGACCATCTAAATCAGCCAACTTCACAAGCTTTTAGTGTCTGGTTTGGATGGAAAATTCTTACGGTGACATCAATAGAAGGATTAGGTGATGTAATTGTGATGTCAACATGACATCATCATGGACAAGGATGGCTTTGGATGGGATAATGTTATGATGACATCAAGAAGGTGGGATGAAGTTAATAAAGGACATGGTGACATTAACAAATGATGGTTTGTAGGGAAATGCAAGTGGATTGGTTTTGCAAGGAAGTCCAATTGAATTGGATAAGAATATGGGTTTTAAAAGGTTCAGTTTAGTTGGCTATGGAATCTCTGCAAAAGGGATGATGATGCAAAGATGATGGAATGATCATGTCACTGAGATATGGGACATGAAACTTTCAAAGTGAACCATACGCATCACCTTTTATAAGGAAGTTTAGATGGAGGTTAGATTCTTGCAAAAACCTTTGTGCAGAAAAACATAAGAGAATTGGAGAAAATCGAAGAAAACATCAATTGATTTTAGACAAGCATCAAAATTTTACAAACATTCAATTTTAACTTATGAGTGGGTCAGGTGCAGGGAAAATCAAGTGAATTGGGTGTTCTCTTTTGAATGTGAAAGTTCGAATAGGCATTGGGATCTCGAAAAAGCTTAACAATGCAGATATCTTGAAGGGAATTGGACATGCAGGAAAAGGCAACTCAATCGGATTCAATAACTTTCAAAAGGGGAAGTTCAGTAGGAAGTTGGGTTCCTGCAAAAGAAAGACTTTCATCTTTTTCGTTTTTCTCCTTTTGCGGGGACTTCCAACCGGTTAGGACCTTGTGGGGAAACCAAAGAGAACTAGACATGGTCTGGATGGATAGGAAAATCCCGCAAATGAATTTCTGATTGGTTTTAACTCATTTTGACGAACTTCCTTGACACGTCCTATCCTTCTTGAACAACACTTCAACATGGAGACCCAACTTAGAAGATTTCTCAGATAGGTTATCAATAATGGGTCACAAATGGCCAAGACAACACATGGAAAAAGAAGGGACTCAACCATAAAGGTGCACATTAGATTTGAGTCCCAACATGGGGCATGAGAGATTTGGAGAGAGTACTCTTCCATTTTATTTGCAAGAAGCAAGGAGGTGTAGGTTTGTGAGGTCTTCAATTTTTCATTACAAGAATCAAAGAGGTGCACACTTGGGGTTGGTTTGTTTTGCAGGGGCTTGGAAGATTGTTTTGTAGGGGCTTGGGAGTAGTTAGCTACATAGGGGAAACTTTTTGATTTTTTTGAAGTTTGTAGTGCATGTACAATTGCTTTTTCTAGGAATGAGTCAAATGTATTGTTGAATGAATCTTTGTTTGTGTTCAGAATTGTCATTTGTGTTCATATTTGAGTAGTTGAAAGTTGAAATCTCTTTGTGAGTCATATCGGTGTTGGCTGCAACAACAAGGCCATTATTTGTTTGGCTCCCTCTCCTTGATTGTGCCAAATGGTGTTAGAGTAGGCGTGTCTTGTAGAAGTGTGCGTGTGAATATCCTCCAATGAAAGATTACTAAGTAGAAGCTGTAGAGACAAGGGAACATCCTCCATTGAGTGAGGAATGTGAGTTGAGGGTCTTTAAAGGTTGTGCATCTTCTAGTAAAAATTGTTGGGTAGAGGGTGTATACAATTGGCATGAAATCAGTTTATGGGTTTGAGTGAATCAAGATGCCTCTCAGAAGAGTTGTTAGAAGAATTTTGCAAAGAGCAATCTGATTGTCTTTTATGGATAGAATAGAATTGCTAGTGCGACAGGAAAGTTCAATGAAACTATGCATTTGTTGAGGAATGTTCAAGCAAGGATTAATGTTATTTGTGGACTAGGAAATGGTGAAACTAAGGAAGAAGATCAAAGGTTGAATTTAGAGGGGGAGGAACTAATACATGAAATCAAATGCTACAAGGACAAGCATAGGAAGTATGCTTTGGCAGCCAAGGAGAAAGAAGTAGACATCATGAAGAGTGAGGCAGGAATTGCAAGCCAAGAGGTTGTGAAGGAAGATGATGCTGAATGTTACAACATAGACGCAATTGTTAATTATTCAAACATCTTCAGGTTCGTCCTTCCAGCCACGAGTGAAGACAATAAATAAATGTAGCCTATCGGCTATTTATTTATATGTGTCATTTAATAAGAATGGGCGCTTCTCTTGGCAACAATATAATTTCTCTTGGGGCCGACTTCTCTTATAAATTATATTTATTATTTGTAATTATATTATTTTGTATCTTGGCCGACCTTGTACATGAAGAGGTGCGACCTCTCTCACATTTGTATATATACAAGGTCACTTTCTTCTATCTCATTATTCAAGTTCAATTTAATTCAGTCAAGTGCGAATATCCTAAAGAGCAGGTTGCGAATCTATTCAAGGGCAGAATTAAAGTGCAGATTATTATCAATCAGTACATCTGTGTTAGGTGCTGAAGATTGGCCTTGAAATTGGCCTCATTGTAAAGAGATTTGTTGTTGCCATTTATATATATAAGAGAGATCTTTGTTGCTGGGTTTTTCTCCCTCAAGTGGAGGGTTTTCCCAGGGTATCTGCTGTGTTATTGTGTCTGATTCTGAGTTAATTTTCTGTGCATATAATCTGATTATAAAAATTTACAGCAATGAGCCATCCAATAGAAGGAGAGGATCATCTCTTAGTTAAAAAAGAGATAAGAGGAACTGAGGCTTTGTGGGTTTTAGTTGAGAAGAAAGGTTGTGAGCAGCCCTTTCAAGAAAAAATCCTCATGAAGGAGAATATGAAAATTTTAGTTGCTGACATTGAAGAGGAAATAGGGATGTCTCCTTTGGAGGCATAAGAGAGTAGATGACGAAAGTGTATGAGGATGCACACAAGGAAGTGAGATAACTCAGATAAGTGTAGGAGAGTGCACAAGGGGTGACAAAAGTCCAAAGATAGGATGAGGGCCTTTGAGAGGTATCAAGGGAATATGAGAGTATATTTATGATAGAAGAAGCAACATGTTGGAAGATGAAAGAAGAAATGGAAGAACAGGGAAATAGTTAATGAGAGGCTTCAAATTATATGGATGTCGAAGAAGCAAAAGGAAGTAGAAGGTTAAGAGAAAGGAAATAGAGAACTTGAAATTCCAAATTGGAAGGAATGGATGCCAAAGGAATAAGAGAGAAAGCATAAAACTTGGTGGAGGTGGATGGAATTAAGTGGGCTGAAACCATAAATGGATAGAAAGAGGGTAGGAGAAAAGCTAGGTAGAAATGGATGTTCTATGGTCTAGTAGCTGGCTAGAAAAGGTGGTGTACAATTTATGGTCCAACAAATGGATGGAAAAAGAGGAAGAAACATGGCGACAAAATTTCAAATTACCCCACATGGTGGAAGGGCACACCATGGTCTACTTTGTGGGCCAAAAGAATGGTTCTACCATTTAGCTCAAATTTGTAAGCATTGTGCTTGTAAATTTTTTACCTATTGTGCTTTATACAAGAGTATTTAAGGAATTAGGCTTTCAACATCAACCAAAATATCTTTTCTTTTATTTTGTAATTTTCTATGCTTGTTTGGTGATTAATAGCCCATGGCTTCTCATGGGACGAGAACTTGAACATCTCTCTAGGAAAACTGCTTGTGCTGAAAATTATAATTATATGAATAAGGGCCCCTAATCTAAACTAGGTTGCCTCACTTGGAGAGGAATGTTGGGATTCTCTTAAAGAGAAATCTTACATGGATCCCATTGTAAGAGAATCTGTTACATCCTCATAACGTGGGAGTTACTATGTTGCCTATTAAGTGGGGAGTTACTTTGTAAGGCATCTATTATGTGTCATTGATTAGGGGGTTACATTGAAGAAAATCTTTGACTTGTTCGTGACGATCCATGAAGAGGGGTATTTCCACTTAGCTTCCATTTGATGCATTCAAATGCGATGCTCTATTTGGGGATTTCATCTACAAACAGGGGTGTTAGAGATTTGGAGGTCTTCTTCCATTTTGTTTGTGAGAAGCAATGAGGTCTTTTTTTGATTGTAGGAAGCAAGGAGGCGTAGGCTTGGGAGGTCTTCAAATTTTCATTGTAGGAAGCAAGGAGGTGCAAGCTTGGAGTTGGTTTGTTTTGTAGGGGTTTGGAAAATTATTTGCCTTGTTGAGGCTTGGGAGTTGTTGGTTCAATAGCAAAAACTTTGTAGAATTTTTTGTACATAGTGGATGTATGTTTCCTTTTGTTTGGGAATGAACCAAATCTATTGTTGGATGAATCCTCGTGTGCATTCAGATTTGTGGGATGTTTTTCCATGTTTGAGTAGTTGAAAGTTGAAACCTTTGAGTGTATCTAGTGTTGGCTGCAAGGACAAAGCCACCATTCATTTGGCTCCTCATACTTGACTATGTCACCTTCTCTACATCATTGATTAGCTGGGTAGACTAATTAGAAACAAAGAATGTTATTTGACAACTCAGTTGTAAGTTATTGATCCATAGGGATCAAGAGGAGTCAAAATTCATTAAAGGAATCACTTCCAGAAGTTGTAACTGCCAAAAATTGTTTGGTTTTGTCGGTAGAACCAAACCTTTTGTGCTTACAGGTGTGATTTGGAAACCGCCCATCAATGCAAATGGTGGATTTCTCATGTTATTAGGAACATGGAATTTGAAGGGAATAGTTTGATGCTTATCCTTCTAATTTTGCTTCTAAGACCTTCTAGTGCATGAGGACATCCCATCATCTTTATAAAGGAAAAATAGACTTGGATTATATTACAAGAGGTAGATTTGAGTGTTGTAAATTATTGTGAAGTAGAATTCCAATGGCATTTCATGTCATAGACATTAGTGTGTATGTTATCAAGTGCAGCAAGGGGCTGATTGTATTCCACACTATTTACAATTTATTGTATTTGTCTAGCTTTATGTTATAATTTGGTAGCAGTACATTTGGCATCGCAAAAGTTGGTTTTATTCTTTTGAGGGATTTCTAGGATAAATTTGTGAGATCACTTATCTTTCATGGCATTCTTTCTTTCTTGGATGTCATTCATTTTGATTATAAGTAGCACAATGCATAGTTTTATGGTTCTTAATTCCAACAAGCATAGTTTGATGAGATTACAGATCAATTTGGTATTAGAGCTGTTACTAATCCTCAGGATATGTGGAAAATAGTGATGATTATATGACAATGAGTATGTTCCCAAAGAATAAAGAATTGCTACCTTGCAGTCTAAACATGACTTCCCAAAGGTGGAATAAAGAGGTGAGAATGGAGAACCTCCAAAATCTGAACAACTATGTGATTTCCCTTGAGAGCTAAGTTATCGGTTTGGCCTTGTAGACCTACCAATTCGGGTTTGATCTATCCCTAATCCAGATTTGCGTTCTATTTTGATAAAGGTGGGGACGATGTTCACAAATATCTCTGTGGGTTGGATTGGTATGAACACGGGTAAATTAATGACGAATTTCCACACATTTTTTTTCCGCCACAACAAATCTGTAAGTGTTTCCTACATTTGACTTTAAGTTTAATAGTATATATTCTTGTTTGCTAGCACTTGAGTCTAAAGATTGACCAAGGCAAGATCCGAAGATTAAGGATTGATTAGACAATTTCAATATTTGCCATCCCCTCTATCGTCCCCTATTACTAGATTCCAGAATGATGCATCAATTTGTTCACGCACTTGTGTGTGGGGCCACCTTACTTTGAGTAGTGTGGGATCAAATAGTGATGCTGTGGACCCACATATAGATAGGGCAAAGGATAGATTGGTTTATATTTATGTAGTTTTATATTTCTTATTTATATATCTATATTTATTATATATATAAATATTTTATATTTCTTATTAATATTTATATAAATGGATATTAGATATATTTTCATTTTATTATATTTATTTATTATTTGATAAAGAAAAGCCTTATATGTATAATTTTTATATGTTTTTGTATGGACGAACCCAAAATGAACCAAATCCCAAATTTTTTTGATTGAATTCACAAACTAAAATCCTTGAACTCAAATCCGAACTAATACCAAGATTGGTAACTTAGCTTGAGAGCAATATGGAAATAGTAATGAAAAGATTTGATGATGCAACGACAAGAACGTATAAGCCAACAATAGGAGTGCGGAGGCCAAGATCAGTTTTCTATTAGTCTCATAGTATGCTCTCTCATTAAGAAAAGCCAAATTTTATATTGGAAATGAAGGTGGGGACCAAGAAATCTACCTAGAGGAAAATCAAGAAAAGAAGATTAATTTAAAATCTGCATGTGCCCCATTAAAGGTTGAAACAAAAATATAGATAAAATCATTCGAAGGGCAAGTGAATGCTAAATTTTTAGATATTTGGATCAAACAAATGGAATTTTATTTTAGTGTGCATAATGTTGTGAGACAGAAGATATCTTTCATGTATCTCAAAATGTTGGGATAGCTCTAATATGATGGGAGAGTTATTGTCATATTCTAAAGAAAAAGAAACTGGTAGTTTTTAGATGAAAATAATTTGAGGAATTTCCATATAAGAATTTCTATTCTATTGGGCACAAGGCTAATAAAAAAATTAAGTGGTTATATCACAAATAGGACGATGGGCAAAGTGTGCAAGATTACACTATGGAGTTTCGAAGACGTGCAATATTATTGGCAGACTTAGAGGATGAGAATGTGCTTATAAAGTACTGTGGAGATCTTCAAACCATATCAGATGGAGGGTCCTCATCACCAACCCACAAGACTTTAATGAAGCTTGTGTCCAAGCATACCAAGTAGAAGGTGAAGAACGATTACTAAACTCAACAGAGGACTTAGTAGCAGGAGACCGAGAAATACTTCAAGAGGATATAGTGTTGAAATTTTTTTTCAGAGGAAATCAGAGTCTTGGCAAGTTGGACTCAAAGGGAAGACACCAATAAAAGCGAAATGGTTCTCGAAAGAGTAGATGGGGAAGCTCTTCCCTCACTTAAGGTATCAATAAGCTTTTGTGGAACCAAAGCTTCTCTAAGAAGGGAGGTGTGATCTACAGGGATCAAAAGGAGTCAAACTTCATTAGAGGGTTGCAGCTCTCAGAAACTACTTGGTTTTGCCAGCAAAATAAAAATTCCATTTCTTACAATGGGTGATTTAAAACCATTGTGGTGGTTTGGCAGCTGCCAGGTGCTCTCATAATCACGATTACAAATCGTCCTGTTATCAAAAGCATAGAATTAGAAGTGAACAGTTCAATGTTTATCCTTTGAATTCTGCTTTTGAGACTTTCTAGTGCATGAGTACATTACAGCATCTTTATAAGGAGAAGAGGGAGTTGGATTGTATCATGGGAGGTAGATTAAGTGTTGTGGAACATTGAGAAGTATAATTCCAATTGTATCTTGTTCTATAGACTTAACAGTATGTATGTAACCAAGTGAAGCAAGGAGCAGATTGTATTCCACACTATTTACAATTCATTGTATTCAACTAGCTTTTAAGAATAATTTGGTAGCAGTGTGTTTGCTGTTACTAAAACTGGTTTTACCTTTTCAAGGATTTTGCAAAATAAGACCTGTGTTCACTTGTCTTTCATAGAATTCTTTCCTTTCTGATTGTCATTTAATTTGATTATAAGTATCACAGGCCATAATTATATTGGTTCTTAATTTCTACTAGCATATTTTGATGATATTGCAGATCAGCCATTATAGCCAATTTCTAACAATTACAATTTCCAACTATATCATTACTTTGATGTATGTTGTAAGGAAGTGCAGGATGAAATTTGATGGCTGCAATGGACCAAATCACACTAGTAGTAATAATGCCCATAGGTTCATGAATAACAGGGATATCTACAATATTGGCTCAGGAGAAGAGCTTAAAATTCATATTTAGAATATATACAAAGGAGATATTATCAGCTAGACTAAAGCAAAAGATTTAAATTAATCAATAATAAATATTTGATTTGATGATTGCTTTCCAATTAAAAAGAAATAACTGTCTAGTCATGGTAAAACAGCTACTTTCTTTTTCCTTTTTTTTTCATTTTGTGAATTTTGTATAACCATTCATTTGGGCCAACCATATACTAAATATTTATAGATCAAGATCTTTTTTCAGGTTAGAGTAGGACACAAAACATGAAATGATCACAAGTGCAGAAATTACCCCATAAAGATTTGCATTCATTTTGAGACTGCCAGAATTTTTTCCTGTCTCTGCCTGAGGCATTTCTGTTGTAGTTTTCAGATTGGAAACTTGCCTTTTGGGGGTGCAGGAAAGATTTCATACATTTTGTTTTACTTGTATTATCTTCTAAGGACTCATTGTAAAGATGACAGTTGTCAAGAAATGCAATTGTATTCCATATTTTATTTTGTTGCAGTCCAGAACTGGGCCTTGTTCCCAGTTTCTTTGTAGTTACAGAGGTTTCTTTGACGTATTTTGGAGTGATAGCTTGATTGATAAGAGTCCAGGAGGGCAGCTGGGGCCAAAGACAATGGCTCATATTGTTTGCTTACATCTAACATATCTGCTTTAGTTATTGTCTGGTAAGCCTTAAGTTGATACGTAGATTTTGACACCAGAGACTTGAGGCAATATCCTGGACATCAACTCAGATTTATTAGAATTAGGATAAGTAGTTTATGCACCACTCTTGAGTACCATAGGGCATCGGATAATTCTGGTTTTGGTTATAAGTATGTATCTACATATTTAGGTATTTTAGAGTGCATGTTGCTTTGCTCTTTTGTTTATTGTCTTTTAAATGTTTAAAAAGATTTTGTATTTTGCTACAAATGTATTAGCTCTGCCACATTCAAACATTTTTAATTTTCAGCTTTGGCTATTGTCGAATGATTTCTTTCAAATCTTTTATATACCCAGTTACATATAATTTGCATTACTAGATCCTTTATTCGGCATGTACAAAAGATCAACTTTGTATTGCTATTTCTACATGGCGGTGGACTCTAATGGTTTACTATGATATGAATTGTTGCCTCACCGGACAAATTGGATGATACTAACTCAATTTCAAGCAAAAATTTCTAGGAGAATTTTGCGTTTGGATGCAACACTCACTCTTTTAGAGGCAAAGTTGAAGAGTGTAGATGGTTTAGAAGAAGTTGGGTCACCTTCGTCTTTCCATGCATCGCCAGAATTATCATCTTCTGAAAACCCAGTAAATGAGACTGGAGAATCATCAAGGTTGGTAGGCCGTGAAATTCTGTATCTTGATTTTAAACTTGTTTTTCACTACACAGTTTCTTGCTATGATATCTCACTGAATGATCAAGATTCAATGCTATAGGTTGGGTCAGCAAAGCTTCATACATTCTATTTT
>VDFB02263490.1:0-47085 GCA_007258455.2 Sequoia sempervirens
ACCACACAAATCATAATGAACAAGATCTAGAATACATTTAGATCTACTTTCACTACTATGAAAAGGACCTTTAGTATTCTTACCCAATGTGCATCCTCGGCAAGTACCTTCATGCTCCTGGCTGAGTTTAGGAAGGCCATTGACCATCTTCTCCATGGATGGGAGTGCTCTGAAATGAAGGTGAGCAAGTCTCCTGTGCCAAAGCTCACATGAATTGGTGGAATCATGCAACAAAGCCTGCATTGGACGAGTGGAAAGTCTATAGAGACTCTCTTGCCGAATACCAATCACTCGGGCAATCTTGATGCTAGAGTTCTTCGGCCATGCAAGAACTTTTCCTTCAGAGAATGCAACTTGATATCCCTTGTCCTCCAAAGCTGAAATTGAGACAAGGTTCCTCTTGATGCCTGGTACAAATAACACATCGCTCAACTGAAGAGAGATTCCAGAATCTAAGTGAAGAGAGGAGGCTCCAACACCTTTCACAGAATAGCATGCATCATCTCCAATTATGACTTGAATGCTTGCATCTCTCTCCACCAAATTTGAAAGATGTTCTCTAAATCCAGTAATGTGATGAGAGGCGCCACTATCAATCAACCATGTGTTGCTATCTGTTGGAACATTGCTTGATAAGGCATAAATAAATAGAAATCCACTTGAATTGTCTCTTGAATCCTTTTGAGGAGAGACCTCACCCACATCCGCAATAGAAGCATGCTGTTTTGGTCTAGTTGGACAATCTTTCGCATAGTGACCAAACTTGTCACATCTGAAGCACTGTAATGGGAGAGATCCTTCTTCTTCTTCGATTTAGGAGCACCATCCGACCTTCTATCTCTGTTCCTCTTGAAGTTGCCTTTCTTCCCTTCTCTTCCTTTCCTCTTCGATGAATAAGCAACAAGTACATGAATGTCTTCATTGTTAGAACTTTGCCCATTGCCTCTTGCTGCCAATCTCGATTCCTCTTGAATGCAATCTGCCCTAAGACGATCAAACTTTTTGTAGCTTTGATCTTCCACTAATGTCTTGGATAAATGGCTCCCAAGATTGAGGAAGACCATTGAGTGCCAACATGACTAAGTCCTTATCATCAACCATATGACCAATGGCACAAAGCTGATCTCTTAACTTGGTGATCTTCATGAAGAAGGAGATGACAAAATCTCCTTTCGCCATTTTGATATGATGAAGTTGTTGCCTCAATGCAAGAGCTCTGCTTGTATTGTTGATCTCATACAATCCCTCCAAGGTCTTGAACATCTCTCTTGCTGTCTTCAACTTGGAGATAATAGGGACAAGGTGATCCTTCACAGAATCAATCAAAATCTTCTTGGCCTTTGTGCGATTCTTCTTCCATTGTGACTTCTCATTCTCATCGGAAGGCTCGGGAACTTCTCTCTCCAGGAACTCAGCAATCTCATTTTCTTCCAATGCAATCAGAATTCTGAACTTCCAAGAGGTGAAGTTGGAAGCGCCTTCAAGTCTATGTTCAACCTTGAGCCCGTTCACCATTTTGAAGATAAGATAGACACACAAAGATGAGAACAAGAGAAGAAGAGTACACTGCTTATAGAAATCTGATCACGATCTTGCTTAAACTTGCTCTGATACCATGTTAGTTTTAGGATCAAAAATTAAATAAGTAGATATAGAGCAATTTTAAACAAATTGACACAACATATACCTTGGGAAAACCCTCCAACTTGAGGGAGAAAAACCCAGCAACAAAATATCTCTTATATATTGAATAATGAAGCCAACTTGCTTTTACAATAAGGCCAAATACTAGGCCGAATATCAGCACCAAGTTTTGATGCAAATACAAGAAAGAATCTAACACCTTGCTGATAATAATATCGATCTTCTTGAAGACACAATATCGATCTCTTGATGATTTCGCGCTTCTCTTGAAATCGGACTATGAATGGGTGAATGATATGAATGAATGGACAACATCTTATATATATACAAATCGAAGAGATAGGCTCCATAAATCGTGTCTTCTCATATCACAAAGTCGGCCCATGAAATGAAAGATTGTAACTCATGCAAAAGGTGGCGATTCAATATGAAGTCAGCCTCATACAATTTCGATTAACAATAATTAAATATTATTTATTCTCCCAAGTGAAGTGCCTCTTCACTAATGACGTCTCCAATAAATTAAATAGCCGATAGGCTATATTTTATTTATTGCTTTTATACAAAGTCGTGGCTGGAAGTAAGAGGCCCGATGCTGTAAACATCAACACATTCCATGCCTTTATTTGATTCCATCTTCCCTATTTATATTATCCAAGAGATGTGCCTTTTGGGACGTGTGTTATTTCAATGGATGTGTCTTAATAGAACCATCGCTGTCTTTGGTAATTACAATCTTTGTTAACTAATCCAATATCCTACCTAAATTCCCTTCAACACATGATCGCTGCTTTTTGGGAATGCATCGCTGTCTTTTAATGGCTGTTGGTAATGATTGTTACCTTTCTCTAAAGTAATCACTCCTCTTCATAGACGAAATGCTGTTCATTACAACTGAAATCGCTGCCTCTTTCCTTTACTATCTTTGTTAACTAATCCAATATCCTCCCTAAATTCCCTTCAACACATGATTGCTGCTTTTTGGGAATGCATCGCTGCCTTTTAATGGCTGTTGGTAATGATTGTTACCTTTCTCTAAAGTAATCACTCCTCTTCATAGACTAAATGCTGTTCATTATAACTGAAATCGCTGCCTCTTTCCTTTGATCCTTAACCGTCGCCCCTTTCCAAATATAATTATTGTCCTTTATGAATCGCTCTATTTAGACTAATCTACCTTCAATATGATTTTATGCTTTATATTGATATGTTAATATATTTTTATATTTTATATCTATATTTATAATATTGTATTGTAATAATTATATTTGTAATATTAAATTGTTTTTTTTGGTACATCAACCACAGCCTGGGGCTGCGAAAAATAATTATATTAATATCAAAAAATCTTAAATCAGTTTAGCATTTCCGGCAACCATACTGGTAAAAGTTTACAAAATGGGGAGCACCCCCTCACCCATTAGCTATTATTGTTTGACATAGTCAAAAAACAGAGAGTAATGCCCATATGCTAGTATCGTTTGACATAGTAAAAAAACAGAGAGTAATGCCCATATTAGTATCGTTTGACAGAGCCAAAAAGCAGATATGAGAAACCATTTCTGATCATGTTTCACATCTATACCCAGCGTTCTTCAGAGCAGAAACCCACCATTCAGGTCTCATTTGGTGTGTCGCCTGTCTTTAATAGATGGAGAGGCCGCTTTACCCTGCTCTGTAATAAATAAGCATGTGCCAATTTCACTTAGTGGGTGGCAATGATGTCTATGTTGGATTTGTGTACTGTGGGATCCTCTCCATGGTACCACAACCTCTGCTCTTTACTATCTTCATTGAAGCATTCAGCCTTGACTTGCATTCCTATCAGAGATAATGATGCGTTCTACATCAGTTATGCTTTGCATTTACTGCCTGGTAGATGTCATAACTGTTGGGAGGTTGGGCCGAGTTGGGTCCGCCCATATGGCCTATCTAGCCTACACGGGCTAGACAAAGCCACCCATTGCCACATGGGCAAATTTGTAATATTAAATTGTTAACATTTATATTTTAATATTTATAATGTTATATTTGATAATTATAATTTTAATGTTATATTTGATAATTATAATTATAATATTATCTTATGATAATTATAATTATAATAATATAAATTGCTAATATTTCTTTTTATATTTTTTAATATGTATTTATTATTTATTTTATTTATTTATTTGCATTTCAATGCTTTATATCTTAGTGTTACAATTTTGGGGGCATGACAACAACATTGCCATACATGGAATCCTCAGGAGAGAGATAGCTACATACCCAAGCCATCAATACACCATTGGCCACTGTACCATCCAAATGTGCTAGAAATTTTGCCCAAATGGATAACTTACTTTGTAACTTACCAGAGTCACCAAGATCCATTAAACCCAAAATGTGTTTCACAAGGCTTAGAGATCATGATGCTGAACAACTGAAAATGGCCTTCAACCTCCTATTAGACACATTGCCATTGAGGAGGGGATTACATGGCTTTGATCCCTTTTGCCATGATCCATGAGAGATTTCATCCCATAGGCATCAAAGGAAAGGCATGCCACAACTCAAAAACCAAAACATTCCACAAAGAGAATGCCAAAATAGAAAGCAGTCTAGACTAGAAAGTCGCATCCCATCCTTTGGAGGGCATAAGGGACGAGATGAAAGAAGGGAAGAAGGATGCACATGAAGAGAGAAAAGTGGACAAGAGGTGACAAAAGTTTAGAGAAAAGATGAGAACTTTGGAGAGGTACCGAGGGAAGATTGTAGAATTGTGATAGTGGAAGTAAAATGTTGGAAGGATGAAGAAGAGGGAAACAAACAAAATAGACCCTTACAAACTAATAACAACCAAATTGTCACTGAACCAAGCATAACTAGCTGCCTCAAAACTCCTATGTAGTTGATAAAAATGTGCAAGGATGACCCTCATGAGATAGATTTGTTTAACAACTCTCTTGAAAATAAATTTGTGGTTATATTATGAGGTCACGAATACACAAAACTACTCCTACTCCTACACTACTGATTAATGTTTTGATTTGAGTGATGTGAGATTGGTAAGTGGTTACAGATCAGTGCCTATTGATTGGGCAACAAAGTTCCAACACATTGAGAAGAGAACAAACTGGATTAAAAGAACATGGGGCTATGTGTTTGCATACAACAATGATCATGAATTTTTTTGACAAAGCATACTTAGTAATCCATAACATAACTGCATATATTCATACATAAAATGAGAGAGATCATTACAATACTTGCAACATTTTAGAATGCTATAATTGCTATTACATTCATTTGACCCACATTACATTAATATGCTAGCAAATATGGCAAAGGGAAATTTCTATCTGCAACTAAGAAACCTTCTTAAATACATACTTCATGCCATGGAAACATTCTGCAACAAAATTGACTTACAATACTAATCTACTTCAATTCCATAGGTCTATAATCCCTTAGCAAACTGATTGTGGCATCTCTGGTTGCCTTGTAATTTTTTTGAGCTTCTAGAGACTACAATCAACCGGCCTCCTAAAAAATGACCAAGATCTTCAATACAATAGCAGTAGGGTGAAACCCTAATCCACAACACCACTAGATCAATGGCATAGGATCATTCCTGCCCAAATGGATGCCTCAGATTGAACAATAGTGTGGGCATTGCATTCTGGTAGGTGGGCAACCTTTGCAAAAATGGTGGGTAGCTAGGAGCAAAGCCAGACATGAAGTTTTGGCGCCCAAACATATTTTAGAATTTTTGCCTTGTAAGTCCATGGTTGGTGGAAGATGTGTTAATGGCGTCTAGACTGGTAGGAGAGTATGTGGGAGATGAATTTTGGATGTTTTTGCACCATCAGAGCACTCTGTTTGTTTTGGCACAAGGTTTTGAAGTGCAACTAGACCTTTTATGGAAATATGCCACCAAACTAGATTTGTAGAGAAATCCCTTAGAATTGCACCTGCGTGAAGACCATCTGAACTAGCCAACATCACAAATTTTCAGTGTTTGGTTTGGATGGAAAGTTCTTATGATGATGTCAGCAAAAGGATAGGGTGATGTAATTATGATGTAAGCATGATTTCATCATGGATTGGGATGGCTCTAGATGGGATGACGTCATTAGGGTGGGATGATGTCAACAAAGGACATGGTGATGTCAACAATGGATGGCTTTCGGGGAAATGCAAGTGGATTGGTTTTGCAGGGAAGTCCAACTAAATTGGATAAGAATGTGGGTTTTAAAAGGTTCAATTCAATTGGCTATGGAATCTCTGCAAAAGGGGTGCTCATGTAAAGGTGATGGAATGATGATGACACAAAGGTATGGGATGTAGAAATTTCAAAGTGAACCGGACTTATCACTTTTTATAAGTTCGTTCAGATGGAGGTCAAATTTTTGCAAAAGCCTTTTTGCAGAAAAACATAAGTGATCCGGACAAAAGCCAAGTGGATATCAGTCAGGTTCAGACAAGTATTAGACTTCCGCAAGCATTCAATTTTAACTTATGAGTGGTCAGGTGCGGGGAAAATCAAGTAAATTGGATGTTCACTTTTGAACGGGAAAGCTTGGATAGGCATTGGGATCCTGCAAAAGTTTAACAATGCAGAAATCTTAAAGGGAATTGGACATGCAGGAAAAGGCAACTGAACCAGACCTGATAACTTTCAAAGTGGAAGTTCAATGAGAAGTTGAGTTCCCAGGATTGATCACTGAGATTGATAATGATGGACCATGAGACCCACCAGACACATCAGCTGGGATAATTGATTTAGCATTGACTAGGGCTAAAAAGAGGCACAACAGATTTGAGTCCCAACAGTGGCTTTGGTTGGGAATGTGTCTCTTGAAGGCATAGTGAGAATTTAGAATCTTCGGGCAGACCACAAAGTAAGGAAACAAAAAGGGACCGGGACAAACACACGAAGGATGACAAAATATGTATATGACGAAAATTACAACAACTAGCATGACATCATCTAGATAATGAAAGAATGGCTGTGAAACAAAATTTTATCACAATACAGGCCAACCTTGCAGGATAAGGGCATAGTTACTTGCCTCTGTCAAACACCATCTTGTTGAAGGAATTGATTTCCCTCAACTTGAAGCTACATTCTTCATTTACTTACAACAAACACAACCTTCTTACATGCATAAATTTATGATTACCTTTGAAAGAGCAAAGATCAACTCCACCACCAATCTTTCCATTGCATGGCAACCACAAAACATAAGCCACCACATTGCCTTGTTTTGCATCATTTCTTTATATAGTAGTTGGTGACACAACTTGAAAACTTAGATCAGCCCAAAAAGAAACTGTGGTATTTTCATACCTGTTGACCTCGATGGGTGAATTGAGGCAAAAAGAGAACACCTCCAATTCAAATGGTAACGAAAAATATGCCTCTCCATCCTGTTGATCTGCAAGAGGAAACTCATTCTCTAATAACTCAAATTGAAAAAATCAAAGCTTGGGCATATAAGAAACTTGAGTAGTCGGTTGATTGTCAACTTGGAAAACATGCTGCTGCTCAACATTACTGCAAGCTATATGCTAGGCCCAAGTGAAACACTCAAACTCGAGCACACCATTGTCCAACTGAAAGAAGCAACACTTTCATTGCAAAGGAAAGCTTCATACTCAATTCCATTCACCTCAAGGACAACAGGCAACCAACATATCTCACCATCATCTGTAATGACACAATCTTCATCAACACAACAATTTGGACCATGAGACACTTCAGGTGAAGAGCTGCACTCTTCAAATTGTCTCGCTGTTTCAATCTCCTCTTGGCAACTTGCTGTGAAATATGTGCTGCTAAAATCAAACTTGTGGCACATATCTCTCTCCGCCTTAATTTTTGTACCAGCACCTTCATATGACTCTATTGAAGTACACCATGCATAAGGAAGACGACATGTTGCATACCAAACAAATAGACTCTCATATGTACACTGTGCATGAGGAAGACGACATGTTGTAGTACCTTATAATTCAGTCCTAGTGGGTCCCAAAACTGTTTCTCCACTTTGTAGAACCAAACTTCATTCACAAGGCCAGGGTTGTGGTCATGCAAGTGAAATCAGCTCATCAACAAAACATGGAGGGTTAAACTCTACTCTATTAGAGCGGGTTATCTTTCTTTCATTTCGAGCTTAGCTTAGACTTAGGAGGGTGTTCCTAGGGGTATACCCTGATGGGTATTAAAGTCAAGCAAAATAGACCATTACAAGCTAATGACACCCAGACTCCACTTGTTGACTTGGCCCCAAAGATTGTCACTGAACCAAGAACAACTAGCTCCCTCAAAACCCCTATATAGCTGATAAAAATGTGCAAGCATGGCCCTCATGAGATAGATTTGTTTAACAACTTTCTTGAAGATAAATCCCTCGTTATATTATGAGGTCATGAATGCACAAAACTACTACTACACTATTGATTAATGTTTTGATTTGAATGATGTGAGGTTGGTAGGTGGTATCAGACCAGTGATTAATCTATTGGGCATCAGAGTCACAATATATTGAGAAGAGAACAAACTGGAATAGAATAACATGGAGCTATGCATTTGCATACAAAAATGATCATGAAATTTTATGACAGAGCATACTTAGTAATCCATAACATAACTGCATATATTCATGCATAAAATGAGAAAGGTTGTTACAATACTTGCAATGTTTTTAGAATGTTGTAACATTCATTTGGCCCACACTACATCCATGCCAACAAATGTGGCAAAGGAAAATTCCTATCTGACTAAGAAACCTTCTTGAATACATACTTAATGCCATGGAGACATTTTGCAACAAAATCCACTTACAATACTAATCTTCTTTGATTCCACAAGTCTATAATCCCTCAGTGAATTGGATGTGGTGTCTCTAGCTGACTTGTAATTTTTGGGCGTTTGGAGACGACAACTGAACTAGCCTCCTAAAAAATGACGAAGATTTTCAATATAATAGCAGCAAGGTCAAACCCTAATCTCCAACACCACTAGATCAATGGCATAGGATCATTTCCACTCAAAATGGGCTCCTTAGCTTGAACGATATCGTGGGCATTGAATTTTGGTAGGTGGGTGACCTTTACAATAATGGCAGGTAGTTGGGAGCAAACTCGGACATGAAGTTTTGGTGCCCAAACATATTCTAAAATTTTCGCCTTGTAAGTCCATAGTTGGTGGAAGATGGGTTAATGGGATCGAGATTGGCAGTTGAGTAGGTGGGAGATGAATTTTGGATGTTTTGGTACCATTGAAGGACTCTACATGTTGGAATGAAGTCTTGCGGGGTTTTGAAGTGCAATTGGACCTTTTGCAGGAATATGCCATTGAATTAGATTTGCAGAGAAAGCCCTTAGAATTGCACTTGTGGGAAGACCATCTAAATCAGCCAACTTCACAAGCTTTTAGTGTCTGGTTTGGATGGAAAATTCTTACGGTGACATCAATAGAAGGATTAGGTGATGTAATTGTGATGTCAACATGACATCATCATGGACAAGGATGGCTTTGGATGGGATAATGTTATGATGACATCAAGAAGGTGGGATGAAGTTAATAAAGGACATGGTGACATTAACAAATGATGGTTTGTAGGGAAATGCAAGTGGATTGGTTTTGCAAGGAAGTCCAATTGAATTGGATAAGAATATGGGTTTTAAAAGGTTCAGTTTAGTTGGCTATGGAATCTCTGCAAAAGGGATGATGATGCAAAGATGATGGAATGATCATGTCACTGAGATATGGGACATGAAACTTTCAAAGTGAACCATACGCATCACCTTTTATAAGGAAGTTTAGATGGAGGTTAGATTCTTGCAAAAACCTTTGTGCAGAAAAACATAAGAGAATTGGAGAAAATCGAAGAAAACATCAATTGATTTTAGACAAGCATCAAAATTTTACAAACATTCAATTTTAACTTATGAGTGGGTCAGGTGCAGGGAAAATCAAGTGAATTGGGTGTTCTCTTTTGAATGTGAAAGTTCGAATAGGCATTGGGATCTCGAAAAAGCTTAACAATGCAGATATCTTGAAGGGAATTGGACATGCAGGAAAAGGCAACTCAATCGGATTCAATAACTTTCAAAAGGGGAAGTTCAGTAGGAAGTTGGGTTCCTGCAAAAGAAAGACTTTCATCTTTTTCGTTTTTCTCCTTTTGCGGGGACTTCCAACCGGTTAGGACCTTGTGGGGAAACCAAAGAGAACTAGACATGGTCTGGATGGATAGGAAAATCCCGCAAATGAATTTCTGATTGGTTTTAACTCATTTTGACGAACTTCCTTGACACGTCCTATCCTTCTTGAACAACACTTCAACATGGAGACCCAACTTAGAAGATTTCTCAGATAGGTTATCAATAATGGGTCACAAATGGCCAAGACAACACATGGAAAAAGAAGGGACTCAACCATAAAGGTGCACATTAGATTTGAGTCCCAACATGGGGCATGAGAGATTTGGAGAGAGTACTCTTCCATTTTATTTGCAAGAAGCAAGGAGGTGTAGGTTTGTGAGGTCTTCAATTTTTCATTACAAGAATCAAAGAGGTGCACACTTGGGGTTGGTTTGTTTTGCAGGGGCTTGGAAGATTGTTTTGTAGGGGCTTGGGAGTAGTTAGCTACATAGGGGAAACTTTTTGATTTTTTTGAAGTTTGTAGTGCATGTACAATTGCTTTTTCTAGGAATGAGTCAAATGTATTGTTGAATGAATCTTTGTTTGTGTTCAGAATTGTCATTTGTGTTCATATTTGAGTAGTTGAAAGTTGAAATCTCTTTGTGAGTCATATCGGTGTTGGCTGCAACAACAAGGCCATTATTTGTTTGGCTCCCTCTCCTTGATTGTGCCAAATGGTGTTAGAGTAGGCGTGTCTTGTAGAAGTGTGCGTGTGAATATCCTCCAATGAAAGATTACTAAGTAGAAGCTGTAGAGACAAGGGAACATCCTCCATTGAGTGAGGAATGTGAGTTGAGGGTCTTTAAAGGTTGTGCATCTTCTAGTAAAAATTGTTGGGTAGAGGGTGTATCCAATTGGCATGAAATCAGTTTATGGGTTTGAGTGAATCAAGATGCCTCTTAGAAGAGTTGTTAGAAGAATTTTGCAAAGAGCAATCTGATTGTCTTTTATGGATAGAATAGAATTGCTAGTGCGACAGGAAAGTTCAATGAAACTATGCATTTGTTGAGGAATGTTCAAGCAAGGATTAATGTTATTTGTGGACTAGGAAATGGTGAAACTAAGGAAGAAGATCAAAGGTTGAATTTAGAGGGGGAGGAACTAATACATGAAATCAAATGCTACAAGGACAAGCATAGGAAGTATGCTTTGGCAGCCAAGGAGAAAGAAGTAGACATCATGAAGAGTGAGGCAGGAATTGCAAGCCAAGAGGTTGTGAAGGAAGATGATGCTGAATGTTACAACATAGACGCAATTGTTAATTATTCAAACATCTTCAGGTTCGTCCTTCCAGCCACGAGTGAAGACAATAAATAAATGTAGCCTATCGGCTATTTATTTATATGTGTCATTTAATAAGAATGGGCGCTTCTCTTGGCAACAATATAATTTCTCTTGGGGCCGACTTCTCTTATAAATTATATTTATTATTTGTAATTATATTATTTTGTATCTTGGCCGACCTTGTACATGAAGAGGTGCGACCTCTCTCACATTTGTATATATACAAGGTCACTTTCTTCTATCTCATTATTCAAGTTCAATTTAATTCAGTCAAGTGCGAATATCCTAAAGAGCAGGTTGCGAATCTATTCAAGGGCAGAATTAAAGTGCAGATTATTATCAATCAGTACATCTGTGTTAGGTGCTGAAGATTGGCCTTGAAATTGGCCTCATTGTAAAGAGATTTGTTGTTGCCATTTATATATATAAGAGAGATCTTTGTTGCTGGGTTTTTCTCCCTCAAGTGGAGGGTTTTCCCAGGGTATCTGCTGTGTTATTGTGTCTGATTCTGAGTTAATTTTCTGTGCATATAATCTGATTATAAAAATTTACAGCAATGAGCCATCCAATAGAAGGAGAGGATCATCTCTTAGTTAAAAAAGAGATAAGAGGAACTGAGGCTTTGTGGGTTTTAGTTGAGAAGAAAGGTTGTGAGCAGCCCTTTCAAGAAAAAATCCTCATGAAGGAGAATATGAAAATTTTAGTTGCTGACATTGAAGAGGAAATAGGGATGTCTCCTTTGGAGGCATAAGAGAGTAGATGACGAAAGTGTATGAGGATGCACACAAGGAAGTGAGATAACTCAGATAAGTGTAGGAGAGTGCACAAGGGGTGACAAAAGTCCAAAGATAGGATGAGGGCCTTTGAGAGGTATCAAGGGAATATGAGAGTATATTTATGATAGAAGAAGCAACATGTTGGAAGATGAAAGAAGAAATGGAAGAACAGGGAAATAGTTAATGAGAGGCTTCAAATTATATGGATGTCGAAGAAGCAAAAGGAAGTAGAAGGTTAAGAGAAAGGAAATAGAGAACTTGAAATTCCAAATTGGAAGGAATGGATGCCAAAGGAATAAGAGAGAAAGCATAAAACTTGGTGGAGGTGGATGGAATTAAGTGGGCTGAAACCATAAATGGATAGAAAGAGGGTAGGAGAAAAGCTAGGTAGAAATGGATGTTCTATGGTCTAGTAGCTGGCTAGAAAAGGTGGTGTACAATTTATGGTCCAACAAATGGATGGAAAAAGAGGAAGAAACATGGCGACAAAATTTCAAATTACCCCACATGGTGGAAGGGCACACCATGGTCTACTTTGTGGGCCAAAAGAATGGTTCTACCATTTAGCTCAAATTTGTAAGCATCGTGCTTGTAAATTTTTTACCTATTGTGCTTTATACAAGAGTATCCAAGGAATTAGGCTTTCAACATCAACCAAAAATATCTTTTCTTTTATTTTGTAAATTTCTATGCTTGTTTGGTGATTAATAGCCCATGGCTTCTCATGGGACGAGAACTTGAACATCTCTCTAGGAAAACTGCTTGTGCTGAAAATTATAATTATATGAATAAGGGCCCCTAATCTAAACTAGGTTGCCTCACTTGGAGAGGAATGTTGGGATTCTCTTAAAGAGAAATCTTACATGGATCCCATTGTAAGAGAATCTGTTACATCCTCATAACGTGGGAGTTACTATGTTGCCTATTAAGTGGGGAGTTACTTTGTAAGGCATCTATTATGTGTCATTGATTAGGGGGTTACATTGAAGAAAATCTTTGACTTGTTCGTGACGATCCATGAAGAGGGGTATTTCCACTTAGCTTCCATTTGATGCATTCAAATGCGATGCTCTATTTGGGGATTTCATCTACAAACAGGGGTGTTAGAGATTTGGAGGTCTTCTTCCATTTTGTTTGTGAGAAGCAATGAGGTCTTTTTTTGATTGTAGGAAGCAAGGAGGCGTAGGCTTGGGAGGTCTTCAAATTTTCATTGTAGGAAGCAAGGAGGTGCAAGCTTGGAGTTGGTTTGTTTTGTAGGGGTTTGGAAAATTATTTGCCTTGTTGAGGCTTGGGAGTTGTTGGTTCAATAGCAAAAACTTTGTAGAATTTTTTGTACATAGTGGATGTATGTTTCCTTTTGTTTGGGAATGAACCAAATCTATTGTTGGATGAATCCTCGTGTGCATTCAGATTTGTGGGATGTTTTTCCATGTTTGAGTAGTTGAAAGTTGAAACCTTTGAGTGTATCTAGTGTTGGCTGCAAGGACAAAGCCACCATTCATTTGGCTCCTCATACTTGACTATGTCACCTTCTCTACATCATTGATTAGCTGGGTAGACTAATTAGAAACAAAGAATGTTATTTGACAACTCAGTTGTAAGTTATTGATCCATAGGGATCAAGAGGAGTCAAAATTCATTAAAGGAATCACTTCCAGAAGTTGTAACTGCCAAAAATTGTTTGGTTTTGTCGGTAGAACCAAACCTTTTGTGCTTACAGGTGTGATTTGGAAACCGCCCATCAATGCAAATGGTGGATTTCTCATGTTATTAGGAACATGGAATTTGAAGGGAATAGTTTGATGCTTATCCTTCTAATTTTGCTTCTAAGACCTTCTAGTGCATGAGGACATCCCATCATCTTTATAAAGGAAAAATAGACTTGGATTATATTACAAGAGGTAGATTTGAGTGTTGTAAATTATTGTGAAGTAGAATTCCAATGGCATTTCATGTCATAGACATTAGTGTGTATGTTATCAAGTGCAGCAAGGGGCTGATTGTATTCCACACTATTTACAATTTATTGTATTTGTCTAGCTTTATGTTATAATTTGGTAGCAGTACATTTGGCATCGCAAAAGTTGGTTTTATTCTTTTGAGGGATTTCTAGGATAAATTTGTGAGATCACTTATCTTTCATGGCATTCTTTCTTTCTTGGATGTCATTCATTTTGATTATAAGTAGCACAATGCATAGTTTTATGGTTCTTAATTCCAACAAGCATAGTTTGATGAGATTACAGATCAATTTGGTATTAGAGCTGTTACTAATCCTCAGGATATGTGGAAAATAGTGATGATTATATGACAATGAGTATGTTCCCAAAGAATAAAGAATTGCTACCTTGCAGTCTAAACATGACTTCCCAAAGGTGGAATAAAGAGGTGAGAATGGAGAACCTCCAAAATCTGAACAACTATGTGATTTCCCTTGAGAGCTAAGTTATCGGTTTGGCCTTGTAGACCTACCAATTCGGGTTTGATCTATCCCTAATCCAGATTTGCGTTCTATTTTGATAAAGGTGGGGACGATGTTCACAAATATCTCTGTGGGTTGGATTGGTATGAACACGGGTAAATTAATGACGAATTTCCACACATTTTTTTTCCGCCACAACAAATCTGTAAGTGTTTCCTACATTTGACTTTAAGTTTAATAGTATATATTCTTGTTTGCTAGCACTTGAGTCTAAAGATTGACCAAGGCAAGATCCGAAGATTAAGGATTGATTAGACAATTTCAATATTTGCCATCCCCTCTATCGTCCCCTATTACTAGATTCCAGAATGATGCATCAATTTGTTCACGCACTTGTGTGTGGGGCCACCTTACTTTGAGTAGTGTGGGATCAAATAGTGATGCTGTGGACCCACATATAGATAGGGCAAAGGATAGATTGGTTTATATTTATGTAGTTTTATATTTCTTATTTATATATCTATATTTATTATATATATAAATATTTTATATTTCTTATTAATATTTATATAAATGGATATTAGATATATTTTCATTTTATTATATTTATTTATTATTTGATAAAGAAAAGCCTTATATGTATAATTTTTATATGTTTTTGTATGGACGAACCCAAAATGAACCAAATCCCAAATTTTTTTGATTGAATTCACAAACTAAAATCCTTGAACTCAAATCCGAACTAATACCAAGATTGGTAACTTAGCTTGAGAGCAATATGGAAATAGTAATGAAAAGATTTGATGATGCAACGACAAGAACGTATAAGCCAACAATAGGAGTGCGGAGGCCAAGATCAGTTTTCTATTAGTCTCATAGTATGCTCTCTCATTAAGAAAAGCCAAATTTTATATTGGAAATGAAGGTGGGGACCAAGAAATCTACCTAGAGGAAAATCAAGAAAAGAAGATTAATTTAAAATCTGCATGTGCCCCATTAAAGGTTGAAACAAAAATATAGATAAAATCATTCGAAGGGCAAGTGAATGCTAAATTTTTAGATATTTGGATCAAACAAATGGAATTTTATTTTAGTGTGCATAATGTTGTGAGACAGAAGATATCTTTCATGTATCTCAAAATGTTGGGATAGCTCTAATATGATGGGAGAGTTATTGTCATATTCTAAAGAAAAAGAAACTGGTAGTTTTTAGATGAAAATAATTTGAGGAATTTCCATATAAGAATTTCTATTCTATTGGGCACAAGGCTAATAAAAAAATTAAGTGGTTATATCACAAATAGGACGATGGGCAAAGTGTGCAAGATTACACTATGGAGTTTCGAAGACGTGCAATATTATTGGCAGACTTAGAGGATGAGAATGTGCTTATAAAGTACTGTGGAGATCTTCAAACCATATCAGATGGAGGGTCCTCATCACCAACCCACAAGACTTTAATGAAGCTTGTGTCCAAGCATACCAAGTAGAAGGTGAAGAACGATTACTAAACTCAACAGAGGACTTAGTAGCAGGAGACCGAGAAATACTTCAAGAGGATATAGTGTTGAAATTTTTTTTCAGAGGAAATCAGAGTCTTGGCAAGTTGGACTCAAAGGGAAGACACCAATAAAAGCGAAATGGTTCTCGAAAGAGTAGATGGGGAAGCTCTTCCCTCACTTAAGGTATCAATAAGCTTTTGTGGAACCAAAGCTTCTCTAAGAAGGGAGGTGTGATCTACAGGGATCAAAAGGAGTCAAACTTCATTAGAGGGTTGCAGCTCTCAGAAACTACTTGGTTTTGCCAGCAAAATAAAAATTCCATTTCTTACAATGGGTGATTTAAAACCATTGTGGTGGTTTGGCAGCTGCCAGGTGCTCTCATAATCACGATTACAAATCGTCCTGTTATCAAAAGCATAGAATTAGAAGTGAACAGTTCAATGTTTATCCTTTGAATTCTGCTTTTGAGACTTTCTAGTGCATGAGTACATTACAGCATCTTTATAAGGAGAAGAGGGAGTTGGATTGTATCATGGGAGGTAGATTAAGTGTTGTGGAACATTGAGAAGTATAATTCCAATTGTATCTTGTTCTATAGACTTAACAGTATGTATGTAACCAAGTGAAGCAAGGAGCAGATTGTATTCCACACTATTTACAATTCATTGTATTCAACTAGCTTTTAAGAATAATTTGGTAGCAGTGTGTTTGCTGTTACTAAAACTGGTTTTACCTTTTCAAGGATTTTGCAAAATAAGACCTGTGTTCACTTGTCTTTCATAGAATTCTTTCCTTTCTGATTGTCATTTAATTTGATTATAAGTATCACAGGCCATAATTATATTGGTTCTTAATTTCTACTAGCATATTTTGATGATATTGCAGATCAGCCATTATAGCCAATTTCTAACAATTACAATTTCCAACTATATCATTACTTTGATGTATGTTGTAAGGAAGTGCAGGATGAAATTTGATGGCTGCAATGGACCAAATCACACTAGTAGTAATAATGCCCATAGGTTCATGAATAACAGGGATATCTACAATATTGGCTCAGGAGAAGAGCTTAAAATTCATATTTAGAATATATACAAAGGAGATATTATCAGCTAGACTAAAGCAAAAGATTTAAATTAATCAATAATAAATATTTGATTTGATGATTGCTTTCCAATTAAAAAGAAATAACTGTCTAGTCATGGTAAAACAGCTACTTTCTTTTTCCTTTTTTTTTCATTTTGTGAATTTTGTATAACCATTCATTTGGGCCAACCATATACTAAATATTTATAGATCAAGATCTTTTTTCAGGTTAGAGTAGGACACAAAACATGAAATGATCACAAGTGCAGAAATTACCCCATAAAGATTTGCATTCATTTTGAGACTGCCAGAATTTTTTCCTGTCTCTGCCTGAGGCATTTCTGTTGTAGTTTTCAGATTGGAAACTTGCCTTTTGGGGGTGCAGGAAAGATTTCATACATTTTGTTTTACTTGTATTATCTTCTAAGGACTCATTGTAAAGATGACAGTTGTCAAGAAATGCAATTGTATTCCATATTTTATTTTGTTGCAGTCCAGAACTGGGCCTTGTTCCCAGTTTCTTTGTAGTTACAGAGGTTTCTTTGACGTATTTTGGAGTGATAGCTTGATTGATAAGAGTCCAGGAGGGCAGCTGGGGCCAAAGACAATGGCTCATATTGTTTGCTTACATCTAACATATCTGCTTTAGTTATTGTCTGGTAAGCCTTAAGTTGATACGTAGATTTTGACACCAGAGACTTGAGGCAATATCCTGGACATCAACTCAGATTTATTAGAATTAGGATAAGTAGTTTATGCACCACTCTTGAGTACCATAGGGCATCGGATAATTCTGGTTTTGGTTATAAGTATGTATCTACATATTTAGGTATTTTAGAGTGCATGTTGCTTTGCTCTTTTGTTTATTGTCTTTTAAATGTTTAAAAAGATTTTGTATTTTGCTACAAATGTATTAGCTCTGCCACATTCAAACATTTTTAATTTTCAGCTTTGGCTATTGTCGAATGATTTCTTTCAAATCTTTTATATACCCAGTTACATATAATTTGCATTACTAGATCCTTTATTCGGCATGTACAAAAGATCAACTTTGTATTGCTATTTCTACATGGCGGTGGACTCTAATGGTTTACTATGATATGAATTGTTGCCTCACCGGACAAATTGGATGATACTAACTCAATTTCAAGCAAAAATTTCTAGGAGAATTTTGCGTTTGGATGCAACACTCACTCTTTTAGAGGCAAAGTTGAAGAGTGTAGATGGTTTAGAAGAAGTTGGGTCACCTTCGTCTTTCCATGCATCGCCAGAATTATCATCTTCTGAAAACCCAGTAAATGAGACTGGAGAATCATCAAGGTTGGTAGGCTGTGAAATTCTGTATCTTGATTTTAAACTTGTTTTTCACTACACAGTTTCTTGCTATGATATCTCACTGAATGATCAAGATTCAATGCTATAGGTTGGGTCAGCAAAGCTTCATACATTCTATTTTAAATTATATGGTGCAGCTATCTATGCAGTTTGGAAAAATACTTATTAAGCATTCATTCTATAAGATTATTTTATATTTGCTTGTTACTTCATATAACACATTGAAGGTTCTCAATATTAACTGTTATCTCACTGAATGATCAAGATTCAATGCTATAGGTTGGGTCAGCAAAGCTTCATACATTCTATTTTAAATTATATGGTGCAGCTATCTATGCAGTTTGGAAAAATACTTATTAAGCATTCATTCTATAAGATTATTTTATATTTGCTTGTTACTTCATATAACACATTGAAGGTTCTCAATATTAACTGTTTTCTTTTGTGTTCTTACTTTATGCAGTGAAGGTGTTCAACTTACATTAAAAACCTGTAAAACCTCAGAGGAACAAAATAACTCAACAGTATCAGCACCGAACCCCGAACAACCTGTGGAAATGGTTAGCTCTATCTGAGACTGAAATATGCCTAATAATTTGGTCTTTTATGTATTTTGTTTTGACGTTTGTTGTACGATTTGACTCCATTTATTCTGTTTAAGACCCTGGTGTTTTCATACTTAAGATTTCTTCCTGTGTTAAAGCTCAGTACTGAGATGCAAGAATGTCAAATGCCAGTACCGACTCTAGTGGAATATACGTTACAACTTTCAAGTTCGCTTGCAAAGTATCCTCTTGGTGTTTCCATGCTTTAGAGGTTCTTTCTGTCTTCAGCTTAGTACTGAGGTGCAAGAGTGTTAAATGCCAGTATTGATTCTTGTGGTATACACATTATGACTCTCAAGTTTAGTTGTAAAATATCCTGGCAAGGCTCTCAGATCTTACACATGGTGCCATGTATCCAGACTTGTAGGAAGGAAAAACTGGAGAAATGTCAATTTCTGGTTTATTCCATCTTAATTGGAAATCACAAGGCACTATGTTCAAATATTCCTTTGCAGTGCCCGCTGTTTTAAGATGGGCCACAAAATATCAGTGTTGCACCTCAAGAAGCTGTCTAAAGTTATGTATGTTGGTAGGCACAACTCTTGTTATGGGTATCACACTCAATACCTGCATGCAACAAGAAAATACAAGGCATATAGAGTTTACATTGAAGTTGACTTTGACTTCCTGTCAGTGAGCCTGGGGATTCATTTTGACATTTTCAGGCTGAAGTTTTGACTTACATGTAATAACTATAAAATAGGTGGTTCACATGGGTCAAATTTTATTTGCTTCTCTCCATCAAAACAATGACAAGCATCTGTCTAGCATTTGCATGTATTTGACATGAAGTATATCCTATATCTGTGCCATATTCTTTGAATATTATTCATTTTTGTAGATCCATATGCTCCAGCAAGGAAGGAAGGTGCACTGTGTTGTACTTAATACAGGATATCTCATATCTAGAATCCCATGAAATGATAAAGGAGTTATTTATCCCTTAAATAGATCCTTGATAGGCTGGCTACTAGTATTGAGATTCGGCACCACTCTTTGCCAGGCCTTCTGCGCACACCTTTGCCATCTTTGTTTATGTTGACACTATAAAATAATAGTTGATGGTTTCTTCATGCTTTCAGTAGGAGACACTATAAAATAATTTCATCTGCATGGTGTCATACAGGCTTTAATATTGAGCCGGGCTAAAGTTTGTCTGCACCATATTAGAGACTCTTATCTTGTGGGCTGTTGCTTGACTGCTGTATGATGGTCATACCTTTGTTTTATTTTGTAGGTTTATTATACCTTGGTTTCCACTCAATTGTCACTAATATTACATGTGGAACCCCATAGTTGCAATTAATTTGTTGTTAATTTATTTCTTATTTTTCCTCTATTAGGGACATGTTAGTTTATGGGCCTTTCAGCATTTAATTATTTTGTGATACTTTTCTAACCAAATAGAGGCCTTAAATTTGGGCCGGCCTAAGTTTGTCTATACTCTATTACAAAACTCTTATCTTGTGGGCTGTTGCTCGACTGCTGTATGATAGTCATACCTTTGTTTTATGTTGTAGGTTTCTTATGCCTGGGTTTTCACTCAATTGTCCCTTATGTTACTTGTAGAACCCCATAGTTGCAATTGATTTGTTTCTGATTTATTTCACATTTTCCCTCTATTAAGGACATGTTTATTTAGGGACTTTTGTAACTTTGATACTTTCTAAAATATACATTCCTTTTGTTTTGAAGTGATTAGTCTGTGTGAATCTTTTGGAATCAAGTATGTGGTACTTAATTTGTCTGACGTTTCTGGTTTCTCAAATCTCTTTACAATTTTCTTAATATGTACATGTTTTGTATTTGTTATCTAATTTTCAATTTCGAACATTGCCACATGCCATTTTTCTAAATGCTACAATGTATTTGACATTATGTTGACTTCTTTGTGTTTTACACAACAGTGTATGCAAATTAGACTGTTTTTGAGGGGATCTGCTATGATTTATCCCCTTATTAGGATTAAGCATAACAATATCTACAAGATAGGATAAATGTAACTTAATTTCATAGTCAATTCCATTCTTTAACTTGCCATCAAATTGAATTTCAACCCTATGTGGTAACCATGGCATATGCCCACTTAAGTGACTTGTGGCATGTTAGTGTTGACTTGGAAGTAATTCGGTCTTTGTGAGGAGCATATCATAATAAATATTTGTTCCTCATTGTAATCAGTGTATATTTGGAATTAGAAGGTTTTTCAAGTCTAGTGTTTGTTCACCAAAAGCTTTACCAATTGGAAAAGAGGCCATAGGGTGAAAAACCCACAATGGTGAATTTTCTAGTAATCATTGTTCCTTCCCCAGCTTCAATCATTAAAATATGTGCCATCTTTTCCTCTACTTTTTAGTCTGTTGCTACTTCTTCCATACTGGGCTAGTTGAATGGACCTATACATACTGTCATAGCAATGGAATAAATATCTTAAGATCCTCTATAATTGAAAAAAGTGGGCTTGTTTCAGGTTGTCTCTCCAGGATTTTAGAAACTTATTCTAAGTTTCAATCAGCAGGATTTGGATTCTCTATTGTGCCATATTGAATATGAACATCAATGACGACTCTGTGATATTCTACAAGATAAGATGATATTTTATTCCGGCTGTAGAAGTCAACATCAATTTTTAATTTTTATAGCTTATGATTATAACTAGGTAGGAGATGATGGAAGAAGAAATAACAGGGCAAGTAGAATATCGATATAAATGATAATGACACCCAAATTTGGTTTAGTGTATAGGGTTTCACATCACTTACTAAGGGTTGCTTAAAAATGTATTAAACAAAAAAGACAACAATGCTTCTCTTTGTCATCTATTTTCAATTTTTATATATGTAATTGTACCCGGTAGCACTATTGTATTCACTTTGAAAGTTAATAGATCTTTGTTTCTACAAGTAGGGATGTGAGAGTGGATGTGGCAGCATATTCAATTCTGGAATTGGAAACACACTATGCATGTTTCCAATTCCATAGAGCTTATATTTTAAATATTGTGGTAATATTTAGCCTTGAGATTGAGGACCATATTTAATATGGAATTGCATTTTCTTGCATTAGCAGGCAATACTTGCCCCTAGTTTTGCAATAACGAATTATTTCACCTTTGGAAATCCCAGTAAAATTCCTGCTTGGAAATTTTTCGGTTCGAAATATTTTTCACTGTAAACCTTGGAACACATCACATGAAAACTTTTGTGCTATGCTTTCACTTTAATTTATAAGTGAAATTAGTAATATTACTAATTTTATTGGATATCTAACATTTTGAGATCTAATTTTACAATATTGTTTTTTGAATCTTAACCTGTATCTAGAGCACTGTTTTGGACTTTGTGCTTCTGTACTTGGTAAGACATGTTTCTCTGATTTCTGGGAAAATAAAAACTGGCTTTTTTTTGATTATTTCGCCACTAATTTGGCATTTATAGTTTTGCAAATATAGATTGACTAACCTGCTTACCTTTAAGCATATTATAATTGTAACATGTTTTGTTTTGAGTTCAGGGTAAATTTGATTGTTAAATAACGAGGTTCCCTTAAATGCTTTCCTCTCACTACAAAAAGTCTTTGTATTTTTATTCTCTGAATATTGGATGTGCTTCTGCTATAATTAAGTTTGTAATAAATCATGCTCCACTTTTCTTTATTTTATGATGGTTTTGATATTTATACATGTCCATGTTGGATTTGTCCTTTTGACACTTTGTTTCCTGTGCAGCTTAGGGATGATCCAAAGCTTTCTCGATTTTTCCGAATGCTTCGGGTTGGTGTTCCTGAACAAGTAAGTACTTGTTGCATGTTATGGCTTGGTCAGTTTACACGAAAACTTGATGCGGGTGGTGTACATTATTTAATTGATGTCTTTATACAATCTGTTGGCGTTTCAATTCGCACCTCTGGAGTGCGCATTGGAAACGGACAGCTATGCACAGATAAACTGCTCTTCAAATTAGGAGAGGAAGTTCCCTCTTTTGCTGATTTTGCGTAAAAAGTAAAGTAAACTATATTCCTATCTTTTTACTCAGCTGTAGAGCACAAGGTTATAAAACACCTATGCGTTGCAGATGAGGTTTTCTCTGGTTTCGTAGATCTCAACTACAACTAGGCTAAAACTTAAAACGCTTCTATCTCCTTAGGTAAATTCAGAGCGAGAGGATTTAAAAGTAACAGAAGTGGATTTGGGTAACTTAGACAAACTGTTTCTCAGAATGCATCTGAAGGCTCATTGCTCTTTCAGATTTACTCTGAAATAAAGTTTATGCAAGTAAACATCAAACGATAAGCTGGATCTTAAGATTCCCTTGAAGGCTCATTGCTCTTTCGAGGTGTAGGCTAAAATGAAGATTATTAGAAACAGTATAAAACGGTAAGCTAGATCTCAGGATTCCCTTGAAGGCGAGGTGCTCTTTTTGAGGTGTAGGCTGAAATGAAGATTACAAGAAGCAAAACAAATATTGATAGATCTTGAAACTTCGGATCAAAGGCTCATTGCTCTTTTGATTTATTTTCTCAAACTCGATCAAAGATTACACTTTTTGGGACAACAAATTGTATGAAAGAGGACAATCATCCAACATTACGATCAACCAAAATACACTTGAACATAGATTGAACACAAGTACATGAACAACAAGAAAGCTAGCAAACAACTTAGCCTTTCACTATCACAAATATGGTTCAAGAACATATACTAAGTAAACAAAGTCGAAGGATCTCGAGCTCAGCTTTTTGCTACCGTGAAGTAAAGTTAAAAACTAATGAGCAAAGGTTGCTGTTATTTATAGATGCTCAAAGGAGCAGGGAACCCTAAAATCTCCTTGAGTTAACATTTAGTTCTTGCCATTCAGCAAGATTTATTCTTATGTCTAAACAAATGTAACTAACAGTTAACTGGAAAGACTACTTCAGTTAACTGATTCTAAAACTAAATAGAACTCCACTGTACAAAGGTGTTTCCAAAAGTAGACATGCATAAAAGGTGGGACAGTGAGTTAACTTGTAAAAGGCATCAAGTTAACTGCTGTCTTAAATGCTATATTTGGAAAAGGTGGGACGTCCTAATTGGTAGCTCATTGGTTGCCATCTTGAGCAATCATCTCCTCTAAGAAGTTGTTAACTGCCTCATCATCTGGAGATCGTCACATGCCTCAATTGTTAGTTTACTGCTTGTCAGCCCCTTGAGCAATCCTCAAAATATCTGCACACTAAAACTGGCAGTCCACTGATTGGTAACTTTGGCGGCTCTGTAACTGGAGTGATGATCTCTGTTTCTTCTGCAGCTTTATGCTTCTGACACTTTTCTTGATTTTTCTTAGTGGAAGGGTGTTACACGATGAAACCGCGAAGTTTGACTGTGAATACTCTAGTTGTGAGAAATGCTCATGAACTTGTTGCACACCTAGAGTTCCAACGGTAATCAACCCTTTAAACTGGCCTTGAAAGGCTATCAGATATACGAGGCATGAAACCATATGGAATCCGTAGATTGAGTGTCTACGCCTGTCAATTTGTCCAAATCAACTTCGGGGTGTGCTCGATGTAAATCGATGTCAGCCGTTTTCAGAAAGTCATGAAGCAAGACCGATTTGGTCTTGAATTCAACTTGTGAGAATTGCATTATGAAAATCTGGAAGATTGACTAGGCACACGACATTATTTGAACAACTTTTTCTGCGGAGGCTAAAAATAGCTTCATTGAGGGGTAACTTTTACGAAAATTTCTGAGACGTGGGTTTTGTTAGGAATGTCTTTTTGAATGGACCTAGAACGTCATAATTTTTGAAAAAGTGACTTCCTTGGACATGCAATAACCCCTCTGCGAAGAAGCTGCAAAAGCTATGTAGAAGCTGCAGAAGCTATTTTTCAAAGAAAATTGTGGCACATGGGTTTTGTAGGTGCCTTTGTGCTAAGCAAACCAGTTCGTCAGTTTCTGAAAAAAGTGACTTTTTGCAGAAACCCTAAAAATTGGAAGCAATGGGGCAACTTTTCTGAAGAAATCTGGCACATGGGTTTTGTGGCCAATCTCGTGTTGGATGAACCCAAAAGGCTAGATTTGTGAAAAAATGGAGTTTTCCTGAGCATGCAAGAAAATCTAAGACAAGAATAGAAGAAATTTGTGGGGAGAAGCTAGAAGTTATAAGCTGCTGCCTTTGAAAATGACGCCTGGAGATGAAGTCTTGTGAAAGACGTCCTTTTATGTAACCTGAACTTGGAACTATGAAAAAAATGGAAAATGGCTTCTGTTAGATCCTTCAAATTACGTTGGAGAGAAAATATCTGTGTTTTAGCTCTTCAACCTACAAAGAATAATGAATTATGATGCCTAGATGCTTGGTATATAGCATTTGTAACAAAGCAATCAATTTGGGCACCAAAACCTTGATTGAGGAGTCAATTTGTGTGATTGGGAGTTAACTGAAACAATCTCCACCAATTTTGGGATGCCCAGAGATGAGAAAGTCTTCAAAAATCCTAACTGGGAGTTGACTTTGGACGCCACCTTGCCAGTGTTTGGATATTTTGAAGATTTTCAACTTTTGCTTGATAAACATCCTCCGTTTGATCCCTAATTCCGGTCGTTTGCTTGATCCTGAGGTCTAGCTGATAGATTCACTGCGGAGTTGGATCAACTCTAGAGAGATCTTAATGGAGGCAACAAACCCTAAAAACTGAATTTGGTGGCTTGAATTCTTGGGCGCCTTTTCCTAGAAGGGTGCTTTTTCTTGCCAGTGTTAGTCAATTTCTTGGATAATTTTCAATTTCTTTAATTTGACCCTCCATGCTTTAATCTGCAATTGCCGGTGATTGACGATTCCTACAGACTGGATGTTGAATCCATCGCGTAGCTGGAAGAATTCCGGAAAGGATGATTGTATGTGCAAGTTTTGAAAACTGATTTAGGAGGCTCAAATTCCTAGGCGCCCCTAGCTTGCAGGGGCACTTTTGTGCCTTTGAGATACATTTTGCACTTTGTAACCCTTGACAAAATGCTCCAATTTGACCCTTGTTGCTGGGAGTTTGACTGCTCCGACGTTCGTGCTGTTGATTTCATCGCAAAGACTGATCAACTCTGAAGAGGTCTTCTTGGAAGCCGTGAAGCCTGAAAACAACTGATTGCCCAAAAGGTTGGGCGCCTTTTGCTAGAAGGGTGCATTTTGCTCAACACTTAGCCAATTTTTTACGCTTTTCAACTTGTCTTGACTTTTAGCTTTTTCTGCTTGATCTTCGTCTACGAACGTTTGACAAGTCTCAAGAGCTGGCAACTGGATTCACCACGAAGCTGGAAGGATATTGAGAAGATGTCTTGGAGAAGACAACTGCTGCAGGCTTCATTTGACTGCTCAAAATGTTGAGCACCCTTGGCTTGTAGGGGTGCAGTTGCTTTGATGTTCATCAATTTATCCTCCATTTTGCGTGCTTGTATGATCAACAATTGTTGCCGTTTGATATGTCTCGCGAATTGGCGAATAGATTTGTTGCGAAGCTGGGCTAGATTTGGAAAGATCATCTGGAGATAACCAATCCAAAAACTGACATCTGAGAGCTTTCTTCTCTAAGCGCCCTTGGCTTACAGGGGTGTAGTTTCCTTGATAGACTGCCATTTTTGATGACTCTTGTCTTCAGCATCTTCCGCCTCTATCGTCATTTGTCGGTGTTTGATGAATTTGGTGAATTCACTTGACGATTCATCGAAAAGCTAGCAGAATTTTGAAGATGGCTGGTTTTGCAGTTCATAACAATTGCAGTTGGCCTCTTGAATTCATGGGCGCCCTTGGCTAGCAGAGGTGCTCTTTGGCTCCAGAGTTAGTCATTTCTTGATGATTTGACCTCCTCGCGCTTTTGCGTTTACCGTCTTGCTTGACTGGGTTGGTCACTGTTGTCGACGACGCAATTGCGTTCACCGTTGTGATTGCTTTCACCATTTTGCGTGCACGGACAATGAAAAATTTGACCAAGGCATGGACTGCGTAGTATCTCCCTTGTAGCAAGGTGTGCATCTTCTAGACTTAGAATATTTTTAGCATTTTTCAACTTTTGAAATTTCCCTCCATTGTGAAGCATCTTTTCGAGCATCTTTCACTATGGATTCTTCTTTGAAGCGTTTGAGTCTTAGATCTTGATACCTGGTACTGGCCATCTGCCATTGATGACCTTGGAGGTCCTAGCTTTTCTCTTGAAAAAATAAAATAGACCCACCAAAGCAAACTTGACTTTCTTGTGATTCTGATTTGACCAGTGTGATCGTGAAGTGAAATTGACCTATTCAAATCATTTTGAGTTATTTCTGGAAAGGTCCTATTTTTTAGGGTTTTCCTAAAAACAGGGTTCTAAAACCCTAATTTTCAAAATTTCCAAAATTTGCAAGTACCCTCTTGACAATAGACCCACAAAAAGCCCATGCTTGGTTTGACATAAAATTGACTTTTGACGACAATTTTACAAGATATAAGACCATTTTATCAAAATGCCTTGTTGAAGCAAAATTTTTATTTTGGGTACAACACAATCTACCTAGAATCTTTACTCCCTTGTGTAATGCCCATAAGCCAACATGGATAAAAAACACAAAAGCACAACCAACAATTTTATTTTTTAAATAAGTGTAATTGTAATACGAATCCGTCACATGCATGCTGGTGGCATCACATGTGTGTTATTGCCACGTGCAAGGCCACCTACTTCCAATGACATAGGGAAGTACATGTTGATGTATGCTCAAGAAGGTAAGGGTAAAACTATAAGAGGTTGCTAGAGGGAACACACATCAATGTGGTACTCCCTATGCTGCAGAAGACTAACTACTAAGCCAAAGGTATGGGCACCATTGCATGTGACACCCCAAAGGAATGTTCCCTTATAAATGATCCATTCCAAGATGGGCCTAGATGAAAGAGAGAAAAACAAGACCCTTCATGGACGACAGGAAGATAGCAGTTAAGTAGGGAAGATGCATTCAGGATTTACTAGTTTTCACCAACTCATTTGATAATACATATCCACTAATCTTTACTAATGCTTTTTAACTGAACAGTATAAATCAAGGGAACACACTATTTTCATCCTATATCTACTCTATACAGAGACAATCTACAATTTTGTTTACTAACATTTCTATGAGAGTAAGAGAATAGGGACCATGCAATTTTGTCTGGTTCACTGCCAAATGAGAATCAAGAGGCAACTAAACCTATCCCAATCACAAGTAGAAGTTACATTTCATCATGCAACATTCATTTATTTCTTTAAGTAGAGTCAGTAAGAGGCAAGGTTTATCTATGTGTTACGTTACAAACACGGGTGTTCCTTTTCATAACAAGCATTCCTTACCAAGTAAGGAGAGGAAGATAGAAAGAATACAACATGAGGAAAATTTGAACATTCCTTAAGTTCATTTATTACTATATGAAGAAGGTTCAATAGGGAGAAGGAAGCATTCTTTCGTTTCAACTAAAGGATAGATTGGTTCATTCATGTTAGCTACTCATTAATTTCATCATCAAACATATAAGGATGTGTGTGTGTGTGTGTGTGAGAGAGAGAGAGAGAGAGAGAGAGAGAGATGTATTGAATATTGATAGATCAGATCACAGAATATGTATTGAATATTGATAGATCTCTTATCTACTACATAAGCAAACATTACAATCATAGAGAGATGGGGAAAGAAATTAGAAAATAACGATATTCTTTAACAATCAAACTTACATTAAGTGTTTAATGGTTCAATACTAAATTCATCTAAGAAAATTGTGTACTGTAATGGTATTATGTCAATCTTTCCTAACCAACTTTGTGCAAGACATACAAGTGCATAATACACATAAAATACACAAGTACATAATATGCATAAAACATACAGTATTAAGTTTGCAATCCAAATACTGTATCATATATTATATTATTAAATATAATATCAAATATAATATATATTAATTATTAATGATAATATATATAGTTATTCATATAATATAAAATTACATATGTTATATATTATTATATATAATATAATATATCATAATATATTTATTAATAATAGGAATGATCCAAGGCTTTCTCAAAAGTTTCAAGGGTTGATGTTCTTGAGCAAGCACTTGCTCCATGTTATGGTTTGGTCTGTTTACACAAAAACCTGGTGTCATTGGGTAAATTATTCAATCATTAGTCCCTTCTCCACCGATGCTGTAGATTTAGCTTGTTATATTTTATGAAATCCAGTTTTGTTATCTGTGATACGAAGGCACTGGTTTGAGAGAGTATCGCTGCAAGAAATCTATATTTGTAAATTTTGCAAGATTAAAAACTGTTTCTGATGTGGCATGCAATGTTCTGTTGAAACATATTCTTTATGTCTGCATCTGCATGGTCTGATCTGTGTGCTTTGGTAATTATCTAATTGTATTTAACAATTATGCAGGCAGTAAAGATGCAGATGTCAATTGAAGGATTGGATCCTGATTTATTAAATCTATCTAATGCTTCTCATTCACCTAGTTGATCCAGTTTGTTAGAGAAGGGATGGCACATGCAGGACTAGATTTTGATTTTAATTCATGTTTAGCATGATCCATTTGAATTCATATTTCAGAGTCTGCATATAAAAGGACTTCACGATTTCACATTATCTCATACCCCAGCAGAAGTTTGATATATCACTGTTATGTCCAGTGCCTTCAATGGAATTCGATTGTTGAAGAATTGGTTTATGATTCTGGAGAAGAAAACTTTGCAAACGATGATATAATCTCAAGTTTCCCTTTTAAATTCCCGTCTCTTATTCCAATTGAGACAATCGTGTAATTTTATAGCCCTTTCCTTCTCATGCCAAAAAATTATTAAATTATGTAGATGTAACCAGAATTACTAGCCAACACCTAACAGCCATGCCTACCCATGTTTATACAAGCAGGCATGACATGTACTTGTACTGCTCTAAGCAAAATTTATTAAATTATTTTTTTGTTGGAACTGTTCACTGCATAACCTTATGAAGAAGCATAATCTTTGCATGGTAGATAAGCGACAGAAGCCTGTTTGCTTCACCCTAAAGACATTTCCAATTTTTTTGTGCTAGTATCCTGGTTAGATCAGTATTTACCAAGGATTGTCGAGATATGAAGGAATAACTATATAATTTGAAATGAATTTCACGAGTCTTTCATTTTTAATTTTTATTGGAAGCATTTGCTAAAAGTGTTGTCAATAATATCTTTCTTTTTGCATAACAATATTCAATGTAGTTATTAATTTTAAATATAAAAACCCATTATCTTTTAATTAATTTGTCATCAAAGTAGTTTTAGTTTGGGTTATATTTTTCCTTTTGTTAAGCCTAGAAATGTTTCTGATTTAAATGAGACCTTTCTACGTTTAGGCTACAAATGAGCAGATGTCAAACGTGGTGCATTCTTCCAAACAACTATATAATTCATTCCAGGTGTTACCCATTTCTTTCAGGCCAAATATGCCCTTAAACAATATTTGGCATATTAGAAAATTATCTTGAATATCTATTAAATAATGCCAAAATATGCACATTCATTTGCTAGCCATTCTAAGTATTTGTTGTTTAGGTGTAGGTCTCTTTTTAACTTGTTCACAATTGGAATTGGTTGTGTCAAGTTTTGCCCTTTAAATTAATCACATAGCCTTGTAGGGCTAGGTCTGAATTATTCGAGCTGCAGGCATCTCCAGCGAGGCTAAAGGGACAAATTTTCTATACTTTGAGGAGCATGCCTGTATGGATATCTTAGACTTTGAGCATCTATGGCATATCAATGCGAACAAGCTAGCTCTCTGAATAGCAAGGGCATGCCACTTGGAATACTCATTACAGACTGTTATAACATCAAGAGAACCAAGACTGAAACAAAACATCAACTGTATCTTCAAATGCACAGAACAAAGTTCCGTTGTATTATTAAAAACGTTCAACATACAAAAGCAGCCTTTCACAAGGGAAATATACTCTTGGAAAGAATGCAGTCAACATGTTTGAGAAGGCGGTTGTTATTATGAATATTTTGACAATCCCACTATAATGAATTGTGTGATATTCTCTCAATGCGAGTTGTGCTATCCTTAGTGCTCTATTTTCAAGGCTATATGAACTCATGAATTTTTCTTCTTACTGCTATATTTCAAAGGCAATGTTTTCATGGAGAGGGGCTTATTAATTTTTCGCTGCAGATGCAATTTGTTGTAAATGTGAAAAACTAAATAGAATAACCTGCCAATTAAGATACTGTCATTTAATCAAAATATGTTATATTTAATAAGTGATGGAAACAGTTGAACTCTTCTCGATGCAGGCATGGGCATGACTGGCCTTGGTACCATCTAGACTCATGACACAACCTCACATGGGACTTGAAAAGATCATGCACACTTATTCATATCCAAATTGTAGCTAGGGATTCTTTCCTTAATACCTTTAATAACAACATAAATATTCAAGATATCTTAGAAGCTACTAAACATGTCATCACAACAATATTAATGTGGAAGGATAGTTACATCCTGTACGTGATTTTTACATACATCCAAAGGTCCATTAAAAAGTCTTATGTAGGATGCACAAAAGCATATGTAGCGTATTCTCTGTTTTACTTTAATATCCTCTATCATTTTGCTGTTGCTATGCTCTCTCTTGCACGCACACACACAAACACACATAAGACAAACATTTTGTATGTTCATCCTTTTAGAACTTCCTTGCTTCCTATACACTTGGCTGAGATTTGTTCTTGAATCGGCGGTCAAGGTTGGCTCTTGTACACTTGGTTGGCATTGTTCCTCCTTGGTGTTTGATGATTACCTTGCTACATGGCCAATCATGTGCCCCATATGCAATCTATTTATTAATTCTCCAAGATGCCTCTCTCCGCTTGGGCTTTTGTGATGTTCCAATAGTGAGGTCCACCATTCATGCACAATTTTCCACTGCCAATATCTCTAACCAAAATACCCCCATAGTAAATATTTTGTTTGTCTGTACACAAGTTGGCACTTTATTGAGTTTTAGTAATGCCACAAGGTTTTCCCCTTGGATTGGATCCCGAAATTTACACTTAAGCGATAAGAGGGATCCCTAAATGTGTGCTTAAGTGGCCATTCTCCTATTTTTGTGTATGGGAAACCTTATCTTCTTCATGCACAATATCTCAACCTCCATAGCTTGACTAGATATAATTAAATGCATGCTTAAGTGTCATTCCTTCCACTTTTGTGTATGGAAAATCTCTTCTTTGTAGTTCCCTCATGGTCCCATATGCGCAAAACCCCAACCTCCACAAGCTTGACTACCTTGTGGAGTCTTTGGATGCTAGTTAGTCCTCCAAGATACACTTGTAGAGATTGAAGGCTCAATAACACCTTTATCATTACTAGCAAACAAGATGGAATGCCTCAAGGCCTTTTGAATTCATTGTTCTTGCCCCTCAACTATCTTCTTCCTTTCCCACATAGATCATATTTGTACAATCAATTCAATTTCTTCACCTAGGTCCCTACCTTGGGTGAACCCTTCAATTTCCATTTTCCTCTTTATTATAATTTTTCTACTTTTTTTTACTCCAACACTTGAGGTCCTTGCTTGATTTTCTAGGAGCAGTCACTTCCTTGGGACTCACAAGCCTCATCTCTTTGTGGCTTCAGTCACATCAACCTTATTTGCATCCTTGCTTCTATGTCTATTCTCCTCATCCTTTACTTATTTTGTTCTAGGTCTTAGTTTTGTGTTAGGCTATTTTGAACTTCCTCTTTAGATGTTCTCATTTCACCTTTTAAGGTGACCCTTTTTCTTCCTTTCCTCTATTCTCATATTTAGCTATAATTGTGTAATTTTTTATTGACTTATTTTAGTTGCATATACATATTTTTTCTTTCTTTACACCTCAAAATTTTGCTCAAAGTTCCTTTGCGCACACCTATAGGTACATCTTATGGCCAACTAACCTTATTACTATTTCATTTTTAATTTTATTGGGCCTTCCCACTTGAAAAGTGGATTTATCCATATTTTCTAATGACCCTCTTCTTATAGGTCTCTTGGCTTTTTGGTATTGGGCCCTTGTTTTGCATACTACACTATTTTGTGCATGATCCTCTTTAAGAGCACAAGCTATTGTTTTTCCGCTATGTGTATCCACTTTTTGCTTGGGCTATGCTTAAGCCATGATTTATGGAGAACCCTCATTTGAAGTTGGTTCATGCTTTTAGCTTGAGCTAAGTTGCTCAACACTCCTTGGACCTTATTTTTGTGTAGGGACATGCTTGATAAATCGATCTATTGATTTTGCATGCTTACTTTAGATATTATTGTTTGGAAGAATGTTTTTTTAAATAATGGTATGTAATGATGTTTTTGATTGGGGAAAAAACAGGTTTTGATGGGACCCGAAACCCATTACATAACTGTTATGAATGGACCTGCAACCCTATCTAAGAAGATCATGCTGCATCAAAGATAAAACATATACCATCAGCAACCAATCAACAACAACACAAAGAATACAACAGGACAACACAGGCTGCACAAAGGAAAAGTAGGGGCCAAAAGTCCTTAACCAAATACAAACAAGATTTACCTGGGACCTCAAACCCCAAGGTTTTGAAGGGACCTTAAACCCCAAGGTTTTAAGGGGCCTTAAACCCTCAACCAGGTTTTTCTGGGACCTTGAACCCAAAAGAGAGCCATCATCAGGTTTTGACAGGGACCTTAAACCCAAAAACATAGATGATTTAAAAGCAACAACATTCTTATAACTCTTTCCAAACTGAAAAACCATCCCACAATCCACCTCCATAGGATAGGGCCTCCCTTTATAGGGGAGGAAGACATGAGAGCTTGAACCGCCAAAGCAACCCAACCCCTGTTCATACTAGCTCGACCTCAAAAGGAGCTAGGTCCACCTCAGTAGGAACAAGCGAAGGAGAAGAGGACTTTCCACTAGACTTGCAACAAACAACTCCACCTCAATAGGAGCAGGTTCAACCTCAGCAAGAGCAAACTTCACCTTTAGAGAAGAAACCATTTGTAGAGTCCAACCAAAAGAAACCACTCCAGTAGGACAAACACTCACAACAATCTTAGGCATCAAAAGAGATGAAAACAAAAAAACACTTAGAAAGCAAATTAGCCCACAACAGAAAGAGCACACACTCCAGAGCCTTCAAACCAAGGGTAGTCTCCACCCCAAAGAGAAACACTGGCATCTTTAGCCAGTAAAACATATTTACCCCCCTTAACCATAAAATCTTCAAAGACCAAAGGGGGGTCAAAGCAACAGTCCTGTAAAACCAAGGCAACAAGGAGCAAAACCTAGACTGCAACATCAACCACAAACAGGGGAAAACACCCAAAAAAAGAGACCTATCCCACCAAAAGAAGCCTTCAAAAGAGACCAAGAAGGCACAAGAGAGCAACAAGAAGCAATAACATAACTACAACAAGAGAAAGCCAAACCCCACCACCAAGACAAAACTCGAAGCACCAACCACGAGGAAACATGCCCAACAAGAGCCAAAAAAGAACAAAGCAAACATGAGCTGAAAAAAGCCCAACCCAGCTTAGAGACAGACACAAAGATAAGTCCGTCCCAATAGAGGGGGACGCTACAACAACAAACCAAAACACTCTACCACCAAGAGATAGAGCACTAGAAATGAAAGCCACAAAGAGAAAGGAGCACCTTAACCCGTCTAAAGATACCACCAACCAGAAGGAGGCACAAACATACCACCAGGTAAAGAGCTCAACACCACCAACGAACAACCATAGAAAGAGGCAAGTTTGACGTAGGGGAACCTCCACCTTCACCCCAAAGGCTCCAACGTAAGAACCAGGCTGCCAACAGAAAAGGTAACTCACCTCCAGAAACATCACACCCAACAAAGTATCGCCATCCAAAAGCCCACAAAGGAGAATGATATTTCCATCCCCCAATCCAGCTACCGACACCGCATCATCAACACTGAAAAATAGAAGCTCCAGGCATAGAGAAGCCTCCCAAGACCCTTTAGAAGGACCCACAATAAGAACCGCCTCCAGAAGACGCTCAAAACCCTTTGAATCTGCATCTTCATCCTCAGATTCAGACTCCTTCGCAGAACCTCCCTCCCCTGATTTCAAACTCCCGCTCCCGCTCAAACTCCCGCTCTCGCTCATAGCTCCTACAATTACTTTAATTATGGTATGTATTGATGTTTTGATTAAAGTAAGCAAGGATTTTGAAAGGGCCTATACCATTGTACAAAAAGACCTAAGAAAAAGAATAAAGAAAGCAAGAAACTAGGGTCTTGACCCTTTACAAAGCTACCAAAAGCCAAAGCAAATTAGGCCCAAGCTGGCTAGATACAACAAAGAAACAACACTGACGAAAGTGAGGGATAATAGCAGCCAAGTTGCAAAGAACAATAATCGAATGAAAGAGTTGGGACCCTTGGGGTCCCTCTTAAACAATGCCAAGCCTCAAATGAGTTGGCCTCTGGCCTCTTGCGCAACACTTGAACCCGAGTTTGGGGAAGTGATTTAAGAAGACCTTTCTTCCTCCTTACAATAGTCTAGGAGACATTAGTATCCACTTTCTCAACACAAGGGGAAGCAAGAGGGGATTCCCCTACATAGAGCCCCTTACACGTGAGGAGAAAACCAAAGAACAATGAGGTGAAGGGAGGTCATCCATCACATGAGTAGATTGGAGTTGGTATGAAGCCAAGGGAAGATTTGGTTGTGAGGTCAAGGTAGGAGGTTCCTCAATAAGGTCCAAGGGACATGTGACACCTGCACTAGAAGAAAAAGACTTGTCCTCTCCTTGAGAGGAGTCATCTGATGGAGAATAAGGAGCATGAATAGTTAAGTGATCTTCGTCAATATCCTTCCACCATGTAGCAAAGCCCTTGCGACGAAGAGAGGACAATTGTAGCCAGGTGACCAATGGAGAAGCATCGACAACATCTGAAGGGGAGGCCCTCATAATCAAGAGGTTGAGTCCAAGGCCTATCCCCAATCATCAAAACTACATCCTTGTGAAGTGGCTTGGAGATGTCAATGCCCACTAGAATGAGAGCAAAAGTAGAGTGCCCCATATAGAAATTAGGATCTTCCACCTCCAAGAAGTGATTGATAGAGTTGTTAATGGCTTCATAACAAGAAATCTCCCAAAAATGGAGGGGGAGATTCAAAAGTCTAACCCATATTAGAATCACATTAAGTGGTTTAGTAAGGAGGTTGAAGGAAGTTGACCAAGGTCTTTTTGGAGAGAGAGTGCTCTCTCCAAGCCCACAACTTACCCAACACCATATTTCTTTTCTCAAAAGAGGCAAATGAGGCAATGAAGAAACCTTTAGCACATGGAAATAGCTCAATCTTACTGGCCACAAGAGGTCTCCAAGAATTCAACACCCAGTTGTGAAGGTCAAGAAGAGAAGCCAAAGGTTGTAGAATATGCACACCAAACCCCTACGCTAGTAGAATTCCTCATTTTCCATCACATCTTGACCACAAATCACCACCGAGGATTATTTGGCACAAGGAAGAGGACAAGCTTTCTCCCTCATAGGGCGAGCAACACCAAAACCAGCCTCCTAAGCAAAGCTATGTTCACCAGCAATAGTAGTAGACACCAAAGGGGGGGCATAGCCAACACCCCCAACACCAGAAGCTTCAACCCTAGGCAGAACAAAACCAGGGTTAGCAAAAGAGGGAGCCTTTGCTAGAGGGTGCGACAATCACAAATCATATAGAGTGCTAGGTTTGGTAGAGGGAGCTTGTGCCAAAGGGGCAAGAATATCACTAGCCAAAAGAGCGCCATGCAACAAAGCCAAAGGACTTTTTTCAGAGACTAAAGGTGCAACAAGGACAGTGGGTGGGAAAGGCGATTTTTAACTAGCGACAATAACGGGTAGAAGAGTGGTCATCGTGGAAAATTATCCCAATATGATATCATTTGTTGGAAAAATGTCAATAGTACCGATTTTCTACCAAATTGGTGCACACACTTGTTGACCACTCCCCTTGGCGCATCGTGCCATCCATGGTGCCCCTAGAGGAAGTTTTTGCACATTTGTCTTTGTAGGTTTGGCTAACTTCATTTTTGTTATTTCTTGTGCCTTGACATGATGAATACTTTTTCTTTTGATGCGGATTCCCTTACAACGTTAGCCTATTAACTCGTAATCTTCTTGAACCCATCTTTTACATGCTTTGCTTATGGTATCAAATAATGATCGTGTATTTACCCAACCTAACACTCCATCTAATGACTGAAGATTATCCTTTTGTCTTGTAGTAATAGTGTAGAATATCTAACATGCTAATGTGCAATATGTTGAAAAAATACTCCAACATTCTTCCTTGGGTAGGAAATCTTAGTATGCCCCCCTCCTTGACAATCAACACACTGGAGTCTAGGTTGACTTTTCATTGTGTTTGTAGACAACTATTGGTGCCACACATTTCTTAGTTTGAATATCGTAATATTGTGCCAAGCATAGGCATGCACATGTATAGGGATAATACTTCTAGAAGATTTATTTTTAGTGCATAAAATACATGATGTATTTTAGGATTAGGAGATAAAAGAGTGATATTTTTATAGAAAAGTGCATGACATAATTATGGATTGAAGCTAATAGTATTTGCATGACATTCCTAAATAGTTGAGCTGGGGTTTGGGGCAAGTACCTATATAAACCCCACCATTGTAGTGAAATATTATTGATGAATGTGATAGAAAAGCTACGCTAGATTTGTCATTCAATGTCATATGTACATAATTGCTTGTGAATTCCATCACATATGTTTGTCTAACAATGTGTAGATCAAGTAGAAGGTGAAAGACTAAAGTGTGCTCTAGGCGAGTGATCATGGATTTAGGTGCCAATGTGCGAGTTGCAAGTGTTTATCTTGGGTCAATTGCATGCAATAGGAAGATGGCTAACATTTTGTTTGTGTTGTTGGGACTCTCTCAAGATTTACGTGTTGTGTTTTACTTGGTAGTTGAAGCACATAAATATCCATAATTTGTTTATAATAAGGTGGATGATTTTATATGCATATAAAGGCACCAATAAATTCAAGGCTTAAGCAATGGCGTGATACAAAGCTATTTTGATTCTTCATATGAGGAATTTTGGGTTGAGTTGTTAGAACACATATTTGATTGGCTTTCCATGTGGATCAAACAACAAAAGATTAAGTACTTGAGCAAAATTGAGTAGACAACATAGAACATCACAAACCAACATTTGAACACGGTATGGGTACACGTTATTGATACCTTTATCAAGGGCATTATTAATAGTTATATCCTTCACCTTGCAATATCAACATATAGCTTAGTTGAAGAGGTGCTTCATAAGTTTTTAACTCTAGTTTAGTGCATGTTGAAGTAGTTAGTTATCTAGGTCAATATACTAAGTGGAAAAGCATGTTGAGACCCTAAACATGGAGTATTTCCTTACCACTCAACTAGGTACATTGTGAAGGGAGTGGTTTGCCCATGCTCAATGTTGTTGGAGTGCAAGTATAAAGGCTAGGAGTTTCAAAGTGAAGTATAGGGAAAGGAAAAACCAAAGGTGAGAGGTTGTCATTACTACATTTAAAGTGATGCAATTTAGGAAGACAACACCACAAGTAGAGGAAACATTACATTGGAGCAAGCATTGATGTAGGACATTGAGTGGAGGTGCTAGGTGCTAGTGATAGCATAAATGTTGTTGGTGTGCAAGTATAAGGGTTAGGAGTTCAAAGTGAAGTGTAGGGAAAGGTGGAACCAAAGAAAAGAGGTGATTGTTACATCTAAAATGAGGTGATCTAGGAATGCACACATGTAGAAGTGATACGTTGGAGCAAGCACTAGTGCATGACATCATGTCAAGGTGCTTGTTGTTGGTGATAATATCTAGTGCACAGACGTAGATAGGAGTATTGTAGAATGGTAAACCAAAATTTGAGCCTACTATAGAAGATGTTAGGGTAGAATATGTACATTTAGATGGGGAGAAGTTGAGTTATGTCCTAATGCCTCCACCTTGTGTAGATACTTTATAACATAAAACTTCATTGAGTGATAGTGAAGATGCATAGAGGTTTATGAAGCACACTCTAAAACAATAAATTATGGAGGAATAGGTTAGTGTGTAGGATGAATTTAATAGACAAGTCAATAATACTTTTGATAGAATAGTGTATGAATTTAAGCATTTTGCCTATAGAATTGGTGCAAATCAGGATTGCATGATTGAGATATTATATAGAGAAGCACATGAAGAATAAGATATGATGTACAACCCCATAATTGTTATGAATTGATGCTTGAGTTGCTTAAGAATTTATATGAGACAAATATGTCATGTGTTATTGGAAGGCATTCAAAATTGCATGGAGGAAAAGAAAGCCAATGGTGATGACTACAAGCTAAGGCAATTGTAGCCACAATGAATTGTCATGCATAAAATTGGTATGCATGGTATGACCTTGATGAAACCAAAGAATATATTACTGATCTACAATTTCTTTGGTTAAGTTCATCTACCTAGAGTTGGCCTATAGAAATATTACAACTTTGAAAGATATAAAACAAGAACTAGGCGAATTAGTGTGCTGATTCAAATAGAAGTTCAAGAAATTGGTGTCCAAGATTCCACAAGCTGTTGATGTGGACACATAAGAGTGCTTCATCGACAATTTCACGACAAACATCTAGTGCTGATTAGTACAATGCATGCTTCTAGCACAAGAGGATGCTTTGAAAGTTGTGGTCATATTGGAAGTATTGGGTGAACCTCATACTTATGATTTGACCTTATAGTTGGAAGAAAATATAGGTTATATGGTTGTGCAAATGGAACAACTCATAGGAGTAAATAAATCTAAACATGGACTTTGGTGCATAGAGTACCATAATGAGGGATGCCTGATTATTGATATTTCAATGGTGAGAGCTTAGGTTGTTAGCGTAGCTCAATTTTCTCTCTTGATATGCATACATAATTGTGTCATATGTCATGAGTATCTTGACATGTCTATGTTTTCATTTTCATAGAAATTATAAGGTGTCTTTGTAAACTATTGGTGATATTAATGCCACAAATGACACCAACACTTGCATAGTGGTGCATACTCTATGTGAGTCTATAGATAAACAAGTTTTGAATACAACCACCTAGTCTCAACCACAACCTCACAAAAGCACATCACTTTATCATGGAACCAATGGAGGAAGAGTAGCTTGAGGAGGTCTTAATGGAGGATGTGTAGATGCATCTATTGTTATAATTGTAAGAACTTAGACACATTATCTTAATTCACTAAATTTTCTTATATGTGGGTATTGTGATGCTAACCATAAGATCAAAGATTGTCCAAAATGTGATCCAATAGTAGGAGGCCCTTGAGAAGGCAACCCAAATGATTGAAAAGGGGACATCGCCACTTGTGTTAGAATGTCACCATCTAAACTAGTCTAGATCCTTACTAGGAGTGGCACATGAGTGTAAGAGAACTAACAAGTTGGGCCTTGACACTTGTGCAAAAAGACTCCCAGGTAGTGAATTGACCAAAATAAAAAGTTGTAGCAGAGGATCACGCATAGAAGATACCCCATGCAATAATGCAAGTTGTATTAGTGTTGGAAATAGGATGCCATTTAATTGCAATCCTAAACATATTTCATATATCTCCTAAGTCTTTGGAAAGTGTTCCCCAACACTAGGATTAGAAAATGAACATGAAAATTGACATTTGTAATTATTTCTAAATGATAGGAACATGTGAGGGCGTCCAAGAAGAGTTCCTAAATAATAGGAGCACATGGGGCGCCCACATGGAAGGTGGAACCCACCTTGCTTAAGTTAACTATTTGGAGAATAGATAACACTTCAGTAATGCATGTAAAGATCCTACAAGTTAGGGATTGATATTTACATGAGTGGAGTTCAATTCAGTTATGGTTCAGTTATCTTCAGTTGCATGTAGTTAGTTTCAGTTGAATTCTAGTTGACTTCAGTTGACTTGAGTTGCATGACTAATGACTTCAGTTGCATGACAGATAACATATGGATACATTTAGTTAACTGGGGATGATCAATCATGCATATTGTTTGCATGAATTGATGAAGAGATATGTTTCAGCTAACAAAGATTGACTTGCACCCACCTTGGGCGCCCAAGTTGGCATCTTTGAGTTAACACCTCTTGCATGAGAAGATATTTACAAGGCTCAGTTAAGTGGGACCATTCTTGGGCACCGACTTTGAGGAGAAGCTTGGAAGATATTTTCTTGACCAATGATCAGTTAAGTGTTCAGTTTGGGGCACCTAGATTGAGGAGACTTTGGTTTTGACTTCATGTTACATGATGGAACTCTACTTGCACGAAATAGGCATAGGTTTTTGAGAGGAGCTTTGTGCTCTTGTTTTGATCAACTCTTTGGAGTTTACAATGCTTATTATTGTCTATTAATTGCAACAAGTTGAAGAGAGTTTTATCAGAGTTTATTGCAAGTTGTGAAGAATAATTGTTGAAGGAAAAAGAAGCATATCAAGCAAAGGATTGATACAATGTTATTGTAATCTTGTTCTAAGGTTAAATAATACAAGCACTATTGATTCTGATGGTGGAGTTTTTTCCCGAAAGGGTTTCTCCATGTATATGATGTGTCACTTCTATCTTCTTGTCTCATTCTTCTACAATCTTTGTCTCTTTCACAATTGATAAATTGATCTAAATAGATAATCATACACAAAGAATTTGTAACAAAGAACACTTAATTAGATCTACAATCTCATAGTTTTACAAGTTTTAAGCTACAATTACCTCATTTTTCAACAACATTTGGTATAAGAGCTAATTTGGTAGAGTTTGGGACACCTTTCTCTTAAAAGTTTGAAGGTTTTTTGACAGTGGGAGCTTTTACTATCGTGTTATTGCTGATTTGTAAAAAGAAGTGTGTTACAATGAGTTCTACTTCTTTGCTTAGATATTGAAAGATTCAATGGATCTAGTTATGAGATGTGGAAACTAAAATGGAGGATCTCCTTTGATGAGAGATTAGTGGTTAGTTTGTAATGAGACAAAGTCACTACAATGATGTCATATGAGGATTGGGCTAAGCTTGATAAGAAGGCAAGAGGGACCATAAGATTATGTCTTGTTGATGTTGTTCTCTTGAATGTTTCAGATGAAACTACCACATATAAATTGTGGAAGAGGATAGGTGATATCTATCAAACCAAAAGTCTTACTAATAAGTTGTATCTGAAAAGACAGTTGTATTCTTTAAAGATGAAAGATGGTGATTCTGTTGCACATCATTTAAATGATTTTAATTTGATTCTAAGTTAGTTAACATCTGTAGATGTAAAGCTAGAAGATGAAGATAAATACATTTTGTTACTTTGTTCTTTACCAAAATCTTGGGAAAATCTAATTGTTGCTATCAGTGGTAGTGGTGTAGATCCTAAGATGGACAATATAATTCCTACTCTCCTATCAAAGGATATGAGGAGGAAGTCTAAAATGGGATCCCAAGATGCCTTGTTTGTAAGAGGTAGGCCTAAGGAAAGGGAACCTAAGGGAGACAAGAAAGGAAAGGGTAAGTCCAAAGGACGGTCTAAAACCCCTGGTAAGAGTAAGGTAAAGTGTTGGAATTGTGGGAAACTTGGACATGTAAAGAAGGATTGTAAGAACAAGAAAAAGAGTTCTGATGCTTCTATAGAGAAATCCTCGGATGACAGTAATGATGCATTGCTCATTTCCTCTAATACTGTTTGTGATAACTCTTGGCTTATTGATTCAGGTTGCTCCTATCATGACTCCTAACAAGGAGTGGTTCACTAAGTATATTGCATATGATAGAGGGAATGTATTCTTTGGAGATAATATCACAACAAAGGTTGTGGTAAAAGGAGAGGTAAAGTTGTGTTTCAATGATGGTAGGGTTAAAACCCTTAATGATGTTTTACATATTCTAGGACTTGCAAGAAATCTACTTTCTGTATCTAAGTTCAATGATTCTGGAATGCATGTGACATTTGACAAAGGTGGTTGCAGATTGGTGAAAGGGAATATGGTGGTTTCCAAAGGATCTCAAATTGGGACTTTGTTTAGGCTCAATACCTCCAATTTGAATAAATCAGCCAATGTAACTGGAGCTGAAAATACATGTATGTTGTGGCACCATAGATTGGGCCACATTGGTGAAAAAGGTCTTAGGACCATTCTTAGTAAGAAATTGGTTGACAATATTCTTGATTATAATATTGGAAAAAATGATTTTTGTGAGCATTGTGTGTTTGGAAAACAATCTAGATCTTCATTTCCTAATGGAACAAATAAAGCTAAAAGATTATTAGAGATTATTCATTCAGATGTAATGGGCCTGTGGATATTGACTCTATTGGAAAATCTAGATATTATGTCACATTTATTGATGATGTCTCAAGATACACTTGGATCTATTTTATGCATAACAAATCTGATGTGTTTAATAAGTTTAAAGAATTTAAGGCTTTGGTTGAGAAACAATCAGATCATAAGATAAAAGTGTTGAGATCAGATAATGGCGATGAATATTGTTCTAGGGAATTTGATGATTATTGCAAGCATGCAGGAATTGTGAGACAGAAAACTACTCCATAGACACCAACAAAATGGAGTAGCAGAAAGGATGAATCGAACCTTAATGGGAAGAGCTAGGAGTATGTTAAGTAGTGCTAAGCTAGATTGGTGCCTTTGGGCCGAGGCTGTAAGTACTTCTATTTATTTAATCAATAGATCTCCTAGTTCATCTATTGAAGATAAAACCCCTTATGAAATGTGGTTAGGTAGGAAACCTAGTGTTGCAAATTTAAGGATCTTTGGTTGTGAGGCTTTTGTTCACGTGCCTAACGAAAACCGGTCTAAGTTGGATCCAAAAGAACATAAATGCATATTCATAGGTTATGGTGAAAATGTAAAAGGTTAAAAGCTTTGGAATCCTCTAACCTGAAAAATTTCTTTATCTAGAGATGTGATTTTCAGGGAATTTAGATCTTATTTAGGAGAAGAACAACCAAAGGAAAAGGATACTTCTTGAACAATGCATTTTGAGATAAATACTGAGAAGCAAGAAGATGCAAATGTTGAAGAACAATTGGATGGATTTCATGTGGAGAGTTCACAGAGTTCCTCTAAGATAGACGCTCATGATGAGCATATTAAGGAACAAGAAGAACCCCCTTTGAGAAGATCCACAAGACAACATAATCTTGTTGATAGGTATAGCCCACCTAATTTATGTTGTATATTTGCTTTGATGCGTACTAATGATGAACCTAGATCTTACAGGGAAGCTGTGTCTTCAGATGAGAACAAGCTTTGGTCACAAGCTATGCATGAGGAAATGGTTTCCTTGGATACTTGTGACACATGGGATCTTGAGAGTTTTCCCAAAGGAAGAAAGGCCATTGGTTGTAAACGGATCTTTAAAAAGAAAATTGGAGCAGATGGTAATCTTGAAAGGTACAAGGATAGATTAGTAGCCAAGGGCTACTCCCAAAGAGAGGGAGTTGAATTTAATGAAATCTTCTCTCCTGTTGCTAAATTAGCTTCTATTAGATTCTTTTAATCTATTGCTGCTGCTTATGATTTTGAGATAGAGCAAATGGATGTGAAAACTATTTTTTTGCATGGGGATCTTGATGATGAGATTTATATGAGACAACCTGATGGTTTTGTTGTAAAAGGAAAATAAGAATTGGTTTGCAAGTTAAAGAGATCTTTATATGGATTGAAACAGTCACCAAGAATGTGGTACTAGAAGTTTGATGCTTTTGCATTGAAAATTGGTTATGTTAGGAGTGAGGAAGATCACTGTGTTTACATAAAATTTATTGATGATCAACTTTTAATTATTATCTTGTATGTTGATGACATGTTGTTTATTGGTAACAACAAGGTAATGATCAAAGAATTGAAAGCACAACTCTCTAGCACATTTTAGATGAAAGATCTAGGGGCTGGAAAATATATCCTTGGTATGAAGATCAACAGAGATAGAGGTAACGAAAAGCTTTGCTTAAGTCAAAGCAACTATGTTGATACTATATTGAAGCGGTTTAACATGCTGGATAGTAAACCAATTAATATTCCTTTACCAGTTGGCACAAAGTTAAGTTTAGACATGAGTCATAAATATAATTTTGATTATGGGGAAATTTCTGAAATTCCATATGCTAGTGCAGTTGGTAGTTTAATGTATGCAATGGTTTGTACGAGACCAGATATAGCCCAAGCAGTGGGAGTTCTAAGTAGGTTTATGTCTAACCTTGGTAAAGAACATTGGGCTTATGTTAAGAGGGTGTTTAGATATTTACAAGGTACTTCTGATTATTGTTTGGTTTATCATGGTGCTAATGATATTGATATTATGCACATATCATTGGACATATAGGGTTTTGTTGATTCAGATTGGGTAGGAGACTTGGATAGTCGGAGGTCGACAAGTGGATATATGTTTACTTTGTTTGGAGTTGCGGTTAGTTGGATGAGTAAGAGGTAGGCCACGGTTGCTTTTTCCACCACATACGTAGAGTACATGGCTGCTACACATGCCTCTAAAGAGGTAATTTGGTTACAAAGACTTGGGAAAGGTATTGGTTTTAATTGCAAGCAAATTAAACTTGAATGTGATAGTCAAAGTGCCATTTGTTTAGCCAAAAATCCTATGTATCATGCTCGTACTAAGCATGTTGATGTTCAGTATCACTTTGTGTGAGAAATGGTTGAGAGTGGGAAGGTATTGATTGAGAAAGTTGACACTTTGATCAATGCTACAAATTATCTTACGAAACCAGTTCCTACAGATAAGTTCTCTTGGTGCAGGAAGGCCATTGGCCTTGAGTCCTGTACTTGATTTATAATAATGATTCCTTGTTTAGAATAATTGCAATGTATAATGTCAAGTGGGAGAATGTTGGGAATAGGATGCCATTTAATTGTAATCCTAAACATATTTCATGTATCTCCTAAGTCCTTGGAAAGTGTTCCCCAACACTAGGATTAGAAAGAGATTAAATTAGAATGAAATGAACATGTAAATTGACATTTGTAATTATTCCTAAATGATAGGAACATGTGAGGGCGTCCAAGAAGAGTTCCTAAATAATAGGAGCACATGGGGCACCCACATGGAAGGTGGAACCCACCTTGCTTAAGTTAACTGTTTGGAGAATAGATAACACTTTAGTAATGCATGTAAAGATCCTACAAGTTAGGGATTGATATTTACATGAGTGGAGTTCCATTCAGTTCAGTTATGGTTCAGTTATCTTCAGTTGCATGTAGTTAGTTTCAATTCAATGCTAGCTGACTTCAGTTGACTTGAGTTGCATGACTAATGACTTCAGTTGCATGACATATAATATATGGACACATTCAGTTAAGTGGGGACGATCAATCATGCATATTGTTTGCATGAATTGATGAAGAGATATGTTTCAATTAACAAAGATTGACTTGGACCCACCTTGGGCGCCCAAGTTGGCATCTTTGAGTTAGCACCTTTTGCATGAGAATATATTACAAGGCTTAGTTAAGTGGACCATTCCTTGGCCCAACTTGAGAAGCTTTCAAAGATATTTTCTGACTAACGATTTGTTAAGTGTTTAGTTTGGGGCACCCAAATTGAGGAGACTTTGGTTTTGACTTCATGTTACATGATGGAACTCTACTTGCACAAAATAGGCGTAGGTTTTTGAGAGGAGCTTTGTGCTCTTGTTTTGATCAACTCTTTGGAGTTTACAATCCTTATTATTTTCTATTAATTGCAGCAAGTTGAAGAGAGTTTTCATCAGAGTTTATTGCAGGTTGTGAAGAAGAATTGTTGAAGGAAAAAGAAGCATATCAAGCAAAGGATTGATACAGTGTTATTGTAATCTTGTTCTAAGGTTAAATAATACAAGCACTATTGATTATGGTGGTGGAGTTTTTTCCCGAAAGGGTTTCTCCACGTATATGATGTGTCACTTCTATCTTCTTGTTTCATTCTTCTACAATCTTCTGTCTCTTTCTACAATTGGTAAAATTGATCTAAACAGATAATCATACACAAAGAATTTGTAAAAAAGAACACTTAATTAGATCTACAATCTCATAGTTTGACAAGTTTTAAGCTACATAATTACCTCCATTTTTCAACAATTAGGATGCTACATAGATATTTGAAAAAGTGCAATAGGAGGTTGTTATA